>JAVQJF010026315.1:0-12214 GCA_036023855.1 Gadopsis marmoratus | reverse complement strand
CCCCCCCCCTCCAACCCCACAGCTGCTTTCTATAAAGATGACTCCCTCATCAGGACTGAGCCTGCAGGTCACATGACCCTCCGACATGATTCCAGGTCTGATGAAGGCCTCTACAAGTGTCACGTCAGCAGTCATGGACAGTCTCCACCCAGCTGGATCTCTGTCACAAGTGAGGAAGTCAAAGACTCAAACTCACCTGTTTAGTTTTCTACACTGAGTTCAGCAGTTTGACACGTGATCTTTTCACCGAAGTTGGACAGAAGTTATAAATTCACTTCCGTTAGCAAGAGTTTATTTTAACCAAACACATTATTAAACCCAACATTAGGAATGATCTTAAAATATGATTTGAACTCAGCAGCTGTAAAGAACTGAGATCATGTGGAACACAAATAATAAACAACACAAGTCAAGTTTTCAGAGTTCATGTTGAACTTCACTTTCTTATCAGTGAAATAAGGGAATGTTTTATCCAATAATTTTAGTCCTGTGCTTTTAATTATATATATGTTTTGTCCATTTTAGAGAAACCCACCAGCACAAGTCCTGCTTCACCCACCTCTACTCCTAGTCCCGCCCCTCTTCTTCACTCCGTGTTGTGGTCTGTGTCTGGTCTTGTATCTGTCTGTGTTCTGGTTCTGCAGGTTCTGCTGGTGAGATGATGCATAGAAAGGAAACCTAAATGTTTGACTCAGACAACAAAGAGACAAAGACACAAAATGTGTTTCACATTATCAGTACTCTGTGCTGGGCAGAGACACCTAATGAAGCAGACAGACCTGACAAAGCACCCAGTACTCTGTGCTGGGGGAGAGACCTGATGAATCACCTGGGAATTCAGTACTCTGTGCTGGTGAGAGACCTGATGAAGCACCCCAGTACTCTGTGCTGGCTGAGAGAGCTGATGAAGCACCCAGGAATTCAGTACAATGTGCTGGGGAGAGACCTGACAAAGCACCCCAGTACTATGTTCTGGGGGAGAGACCTGAAGAAGCACCCGGGAAATCAGTACTCTATGCTGAAGAGAGACCTGATGAAGCACCCAAGTAGTCTGTGCTGGCTGAGAGAGCTGATGAAGCACCCGGGAATTCAGTACAATGTGCTGGGTAGAGACCTGAAGAAGCACCCCAGTACTGTGCGTTGGGGGAGAGACCTGACGAAACACCCCAGTCTGTGTTATTTATATAGCACCTTTCATACAAGAAATGCAGTTCAAAGTGCTTTACAACAAAGATATTAAATGCACCAAGTGCTTTACAGAATAGAATGCCATAAAACAGAAATGCAGTTAAGAAAAACAAAAGAAAGAGTATAAGAAATGGCACCCTGATTCTTTCCTCTTCCTCTCTTTATCTTTTTTGTACTTCCCCTTTCTCTGCATCTCTGTCTAAAATTTCAGACTAATCTCACTGATTTACCTGGACTCATCTCACTCATCTTACTCACTCATCTCACTGTACATGTCATCACTAGTAACATTTGGTAGGAGACCAGAGAAAACTACAGAATCCGACATTGTCTTTACGTATGTGCACACCGACTCCACATAAATCTTCATGACCTCCAGTTGGTGTAATCGGGAGTCATTACACCGACGTGAATAACAATCTTATCATTTTTACGTTTATCCTTAGCCAGCAAGGTAAGTTAGCTGCATTTTGAATTACAGTGACATGTTTATTTTTTGAATTGTTGATATCGTGCACACTGGATTTTTCCAGTCCAGTGTAGCAGTTGTTTCCCCTTCTTGAGATTTTTTTTGGCAAATTAGGAATCACCTGAAGAGACGAGAAGAGAGACAAACATGGCATCAAAGTAGAAACCGTGAACATTAATAAGAAAACATGTCCTTGTTGATCTTTAAAGTAGCATGTTTGCTTTCATGCACGCACTTAGAGCCATTGCACACGGATCCAAAGTGTTTGGTAGGATGATTGTATTTGTACTGTACTTGGTCAAGTTCAGGCAGTACTGACTCTTACTGACTGTCTCTTATCACATATCTCTGGCTCTGTTGTTTATAGCCTGAATCCTGCACCTCTGCTTGGATTCACTGGGGAACCACCTCGGGAGCAGAGCCTGAACTGCAGAACAGGCTCTGCTGTGCTCTCTGAGCCTGTTCTGCAGTTTTTCACATGTCAGTTTATGTTTTAGCAAGGTTGGGTGGCAGCTGACAACCACCTACCTGCAAGAGCATCCCCCAAACAAACTACACTACACACATTACCCTAGCGCCAGGCTAGTTCACTGTTAGTGTTTCATTCTAAGAGTGAATTCTACTTTCAGTTTAGTTTCAAATTTACAACATAACAGATATTCAGTCATACCAAGAATACCTCTGCAAAATGGTGCAAACCTTCGTAACGGTTTTTGTAAGTTTTGTCGCATAATGTTCCTTGTTTAGAAGCTGTGGACTTTTGATTCAGGAACAGGTTTGGCACTCCAGCACTGCACCACAACCTGACTCAAGCCAATCCTTTTATTACGAAACTGATAACAGATGTATTATTATATACCATAACAAACTAATATTACTGCTAATGTCGTTCTAATGGTTGATATTTGTTGTGTTATTATTTTTCTCAACTTTAATACATATAACAGCTAGAAAATGCTACATTTTCTGTGCTAACTGCTTAAAATTGGCAGTGTTTCACCTTGCACACATATGAAATAGCTGCAATACTGAAGGTTTTAATAGGAATAGGGAGCTTTCAAAATGCATTTACTGAAAGAAGGTGAAATGAGATGAAGCAGATGAACTTTCCGGTGAAAGAATGAGTAATGAAAGCAGTGAAACTGTCAGTATTTACAGTTGGTATTAGTATTATCATTAATATTACTGAATGAGTGTAGTATATACCAGTAAATGTGTGTTTATATGCCCTGTGTTTCCCTGGTTTCATGCTTGTGTGTGTGTTTCTAGTAGTAACCTGTTTTTCCTGTGTCATCACCTGATGACGCTCGCTGTCTGCCAGCCTGCCAGACACGCTTCCCCTCATTCTCTCCGCTCGGAGCAGCTCCTCCACTTCCCTCCACCTGCCCTTCACAAACACCCGCCACTAAAGTGTCCGTGTCCCAGCAATATAGCAACTGTTATAGTATTCTTACATACTAACAGCAGTAAGTCACTGTTGTTAACTGATGTTATGGGTAAATATCAAAATGATGATTATACAGTATTAGCAGCATTAATATAATTATATTATTAGCCTTGCTATTGTGGTTCTGGGTGTCATGTGTTCTGTCTCAGTGTAGTTCACATCCTCCAGCTCTGAGCTCCAAACCCATTCATTTGCATTTTCTTATAGCCACTGATGTTTTCCTATTGCCATGTGTGTTTGACTTGATGATGATGTCAAATACGTTCACTTCTAATCAGGGGCGTCGCTAAAGGGGGGTCAACCTGGGAAATTGTGGAGTTACAGCAGCAAAGGTGATAGTGCAAAACACTAGATATAGTAAAAAACTGTAGCACGCTGAACTGAAAGTAAACTATATATATATATATATATACGAAAAAACTATTGAATTGACATTATTGCACATATGAATATCGGTGTTACACATTGTTAGTTCTCAGTAGCAACCAACAGCTATGGCTGGCTAATTAGCTCCTTATTAGATTTTATTATAACTGCATTCCCCAATATTTGTGTGATGATTGTTCGCTATCTAGGCTCAAATTAAAACGTAGCATAACATGCAGCCCGTTGCCTATCCACACTGTAGATGCAGCTCCTAACGTTGGCACTAGTGATGTGTCGATCATGAGTGAATCGTTTACTGAACTACTGCTTTGTTATGAACTGGTAGGAACGAGTCCTCTCAGAGAGTAAGACCATCATTTGGATGCGCATGAGCATTGCCCAACAATGAGTTTGGTTTTCTGGAGAACAACCTCTGAGCCACACCACCATTGGCTCTTCTTCTTCTTCTAGTGTTACGGCGGTTGGCATCCAGGTACATTACCGCCACTTTCTGCTCCGGAGAGCGGAACAGACAACAGACTTAATATCTACATCCCTGCAGCCCCTCGTCATCATCAAGGCATTATGTCATTATATAAATATCTATCTATGTCTGTCATGTGTAAAATGAAGGAACGACTTGAAGGGAACCCCCCCCCCCCCCAAAGTTTGTTGTTCTTCGACGCCAGCGGGACCTGAACGATATCAGGACTGCTGGGATTCTGCTCAGACAGAATACTTGTTGCTACACGGTCAGTCAGTCGCCTGGTGTTTGACTCGCATTTCGTTTAGGCAGAAATGTTCGAGCTAGTTTGCTAATCGAGCTTCTTCTGGACAAAACGGTGTCACATGACTGTGTTGTCACGAGTTTAAAGGGGGCTCTCATGATTACTATTTTCATTTCTATGTTAGGGGCCCAGTAGGTTTTCTTTCATGGGGTCCCAAACTTTTGGTGACGCCCCTGCTTCCAACGAAGTTGCTTCTTTTTAATTGTTTTTATGTTTCAACTGACCTTGAAAAGTGCAGGGGTCTGGCATTTATAAAGGTCAACTTCTTTATCAAAGTAAATGATTATTTAAATGATTGAAACCCTCCAGATTATTGTTAAAATGGTGAAAATTAAGCATTTTTCAGGAAAAGCTGGTGTTTTTTTTAATCATACGTGAAGACAACAGGTCCTTACAGCCTTTATCACACAGAGGACAAACAGCCCATGAAGCTAAAGGAGAACATAACTCTTTACAGCAACATGTGTGCTTTTTATTGCTTCATCCATTTCTTTGCAGAAGCATTTATTTTATTAAAGCTGCGGAAACACAAATACTGTAGATACTGTAAGAGTGTGTGTTAGTGTGTGTTAGTGTGTGTGTTAGTGTTAGTGTGTGTGTGTGTTAGTTAGTGTGTGTGTGTGTGTGTGTGTGTGTTAGTGTGTGTGTGTGTGTGTGTTAGTGTGTTAGTGTGTGTGTGTGTGTTAGTGTGTGTTAGTGTGTGTGTGTGTTAGTGAGACTGTCCAATCGGCAGCATCGTCACGTGCGTGTCTGTGTGTTCAGCTGCTGCAGTGAAACAGCATCAGCTGACTCTCTGTACTGTAGCTGCTTTGGTCGGATTCGTTATTTGGTTTCCGAATGAAGCGGGTCGTTGGTCCTCGGGGCTGTTGATGTGATCCGGTCCCCCTCCAGGACTAGTCCCGGACCGGGGCTCCCCGCAGAGACGCGCTGCCTCCCGGCCGCGTGCGTCGCTCCGTGCGCGGACAGCGCGGCTGGATGATGCGCTGCAGTTTAAACAGGAGCTGGATCGGATGTTCAGAGTGAGTTTGATCAACTAATGAATAGATATTGGGCTGGTTCCAGCGCCCCTGGCAGACCTGTTACAGACCTGCTGTCAGACAGACACACGGACGCTTCACAGCTTTGAACGCCGCCGGTTCATTTGGCAGAACAGAAGTTTAAACCCTCCTTTCTTTGAACATCAACTGCTGCTGGATTTATTCATGTTAACAATGCTGCTAATCTGTGTTTGCCAAGTGAACTGAACACTAACGAGAAGAGAGCAGAGGAACGTTGTCTATTACTCATCATTAAGTTTTGCAGGAACCTCTGTCACCTGTGTAGAAGCCACACCCCCCCACACCTGTGTAGAGGCCACACACCCCCACACCTTTGGCCGAGATGTGCCAGCCCTGCTCAGAAGACCTCTTCCTAGGATTTAAAGCCAGCGAGTCAGCGAGCTTTCATATATTTGTTTATCATCACCCTCCACTGCTCTTACGGTCTGAAGTCCTACCTGCCCTGTAGTGGAGACGGATCGCTCTGATTGGGTAAGACACAAATACAACCAGTATTAATATCCTTTCACTGCTGATGCTGCTTTGGATGAATGTAACATCATTTTCACAGATTATAGGTATATTTTGGCCAAATAAATGAAAATAAAGATGATGATTTTGATTATTAGGTTTTTGTTTTTTTATAAATCCTCATGAAATGAATCTTCCATGATATTCATTTCATAATGATGCGCTCATTTGACTTTGCTGATTATACCTTTAAATTAACAGTATCTGCCAGCTGTTTTCATCGCTCAGGAGTGTGCACTCTCTTGTGTTTCAGCACACACGGTGTCTACAGATTGGAGCTGTCAGCAGCATCACGCAGCCAAGATGAATTTCAAAGCGAGGGTGCTCATTTACCTGCTTTGTATCAATGGCTGTTGCGTGATTGTCATAGAATATGTGTCACAGTACTCCCAGCAGCAGGGCACAGGCCTCTGTGCTTGTGAGAAATGTTTAACGGAGGCTGATCCGTGGTTCATGCATCGATTCAACCAATCTGTGGAGCCATTTTTATCAGCAAAGTCCAACCACTCGGAGGACGTCTTCAACTGGTGGAAGGTAAGACGTCACCTAACCGTCCTGCTGTGAAGTGAAATACAATAAGCCTTCAATAATATACATCTTGCATGATATAATTCACAAGTGGTCTAATGGCAATGTGTGTTTGGTTTGTGTGTCAGCACCTACAGCTTGAAAGGCGCAGCTTCAATTATTATAAAAAAACACTGCAAAAGGTGTTTCAGATGTTCCCACCCGGGCCAGACGTCACTAAACCAAATCCTGACCGCTGCAGGACTTGTGCTGTTGTGGGGAATTCTGGTAATTTGAAGGGATCACATTATGGACCGCTGATAGATTTCCACGATGTCGTCATAAGGTAAATCCTGCAGCGAAGCAAAGCTCTTTTAATCTAGCACTGTTTTCTGAAAATACAATGATTAGATTTGCGCTATTCCTGCCAAGGACGGGGGCATATAACATATGTCTCTCTGTGCTGTTTAGAATGAACGCTGGTCGAACCCTGGGCTATGAAGCAGATGTTGGGACCAAAACGACTCATCGTGTCATGTATCCGGAGAGTTCTGTGGACCTGGATGACTCCACTCATCTTCTGCTGCTTCCATTCAAGATACAAGATCTCGAGTGGCTCATCAAGGCCTTCACTACAGGATTCTTTGGAAGGTGAGGCATATCTTCATGGACTAAGCGTGTGATGATTTGTCCGCACACCTAACTTGTTTTCTCTCTCGCTCTCCGTTTAGACACAACTGACAAATATGTGGAATAAATGCGTCGTATAGAAAGAACAGGCAGGAAAATCAAAAGGGTTGGCAGGATGAACCCTCGTGAGTCTGTAGCCATGTTAGCATTATGTACATAGGCACAGTGCTAACATGCTCACACTGACAATGCTACTACAGTGTGATGATCGCTAGCACATACTACGTAAACCATTTTCAGCTAACATATACTAATTAGCACTAAACAACGTACAGCTTGTCAAGGATTTTCTGACACTTACACGGAATAAGGCAAGAGACAGATTGTAGAGCCGGCATGTCTCTGTCTGTTCAGCAGGAACGTTCTGCGAGGTCAGACACATTTATTGTGACTAACGTAACGAACAGAACAGGAAGGTCATGAAGGAACACGGAGCAGCTCAGTGTGTTTTAGCTGAGCCAGTTTGAGCTGGTGGCTAGCTGCAGGTTAAAGGTCATATCTGGGAGGAAGGCCTCATGGGGACGGTACAAATGTGCCTTGCTGGGGAGATAACGGCAGAGGAACTGGTTGGCATTAGTTTGTATTACATTGTCAATGTAGGTCCATTCTCTCCTTGATCAAGCTTCAGTAAATACTTCTGCTTAGAAATCACCTGGGTCTCTGACTTCAGCACGATCACATCAACCCACAGGTGTTCCATCACACAGCTGAGGCTGATGAGAATTACATTGGAAATACCTGAAAAACATACTGGACAAATTGTAATTTGGACCTGATTATGGTGCCAGGTTAATAGTTAAGGGATCATCATACATAAATATCCATTTAAAATGAAAACGCACAAAGAATGCCTTCTGTTTTATTATTCAGTGAACCTTCTTCCAACACACGTGTTTCGATCCCAGTGTTTCCTTTTTCAGTTCAGGTTTTGTTTTAAAAGCCAAATTTGATTTCCGGTGTCCTGGCTCCATAAAAGCCAGTGTGCAGCTCTACAGGTGAGGGGTGTGAAAAGCAGCCTGAAGACACCTGCAGCAGGGAGGAGGCGCCTGACATCCGTTGACACATAGCCTTTCATATTAAGAATCGTCTGCTTTAGGTTTCTGTTGGAATGCCTGGTATCATCATACCGACGTAGTAGTAGTTTATATGTGGAGTTTGACCTTTCATGGTGTCTTCAACAGGTCATACGTGCCGATAAGATCAAAAATCAAAGCTAACAAGGACAAGGTGAGAATAATTTTACATTTTAAGCGTTCAACAACCACCTTTCTTGACTGCAAGGGTTTGTGAAAATAACTTTAAAGGCTATTTGTGATTCCTAACAGGTGATGGTGATCAATCCAGCGTTCCTGAGGTATGCTCATGCCACATGGCTGCAGAAGAAGGGCAGCTATCCATCCACCGGCTTCATGGCTGTGATCCTTTCCCTTCATATTTGCGACGAGGTAAGATCATCCTTAAACTGGAATTTTCCTTGTGAATGTCACCGGTGTGGATGGAAGTAACTGACGGATGACTGGATGAGGCCTCTTCACTGTGTGACCAAGTGTTGCGAATTTAGAGACGCTTGTACAACCTGATGGAGCTTCTTTCAGACAGGACACAGGGTGAAATGTGCCAAACGTTGGGCGAACATTCCCATGGAAGCCCAGTTTTGATGTTAAATGGTGTTTTGACCAATCATCAGGCTCTGCGGTGGGCATCAGATCTCCTGAGCCCTCTGACAGGTGACATCATTCTCTAACCACACGCAAAGAGCTCGGCTGCTTCACCAGGCTTTATAGCTATGTTGTATTTGCTCAGGCTAACCCACATTGGCTGTCCGGACGGGCTTGATAGACAGTTTAGTCTGAATCCCACAGTCCACTCAGTAGTCCAGCTGCTGTCGCTGCTTGTGTGGTTTGATTGCAAAACGAACACTGTAGACATTATGTAGACAATTTGAAATGTTTCCTCATTATTAATTCCAAATAGTAGCACGGATATCCAACAGGTTTGTGTTATATGTTTATCCTGGTTTTCCTAGGTCCATGTGTTCGGATACGGAGCAGACAATGATGGAAACTGGAATCATTACTGGGAAAAACTCAGTAACAAAAAGCTAAGAACTGGAATACATCCTGGAATTCATGAATATGCACTCATCCAGGACCTAGCCAAGAAACAAAAAGTCAAGTTTTACTCAGGCCACTGATCTTTCACTCAGTATTTACACTATTCAGGCTTTGAGAGCAGATAATCTTCGAACCAAAGCAACACCAGGAAGACGGACTCCCTGGCTGCAGGCATTAACCCGTCATTCATTACAGCTGTGAGGGGAGAATCCGCCATGATCTACGGAGTGGTGAAGTAAAGAACTACAAGAAACACATACAATGACTGTCACTGATCCCGTTTTTGAGATACTCAAACTGATTCCGTGGGATTTTTCATGAGGTGAAAATGAATCGCACTGAGAAAATGTAGGATAACCACTGTGGTGAGACAATGTTCCTCTGCGTTTTCATTTTAATTCATGTTTATTTATGGTCATCCCAACATGAAGGGCTGAAGAAATGGTTGTGTGGGATCACAGACAAGACAACACGGACATTGGACTGTTTTGCTTGTTATTTAAGCTCTAAGGTTTGAACATGACAGCATGATACAATGCGTAGACCATCAATTCTTTCTAGGAAACTGTTTCAAATTGATGACATTTCTACAAAATTGTAAATCATCTTTTCACTGTGACCAAAATGTCTGAACTAGTAATAGTAGAAGCAGTACAACATTTATTATTCTTTTATTTATTTCTATGCTCTTATTATCTGCCGACAATGAAAACTACTGTGTGGCTGATCGGTGTGTATATATATACATACAGTATGTGTACATATACACACACACACACTCAAACTGTGCAGGACCCTCAAGCTCCCAGGCCTCTGGTGGAGGACCGATCCCGAAGGAGGAGGAACAGACCACCTGAAGGGGGCGAGAGGGGAATTTTTATATATATGCACCAAGCAGCCTTAACTTCATTAACATTGATTATCTGGTTATCATGGCACCTGTCAGTGGGACCAAAAACTGGTCCAAGGAAGGAAAACTGGTGAACCGGCGACAGGACCATGATGGTCGTGGGGATTGAAGTCTGGACCGTGTGGTCCGATCCAACAGAAGAGCTTCTGTCGCTCAAACTGCTGAAACAGTGATGCTGGTTCTGATGGAAAGGAGTCAGAACACACAGCAGGGCGCCGTGCTGTCTGGATGTTAGGGCTGATCGCTGCGTGCACCATGCCACGAGACCCCCGCCCCCCCGACTGTCAGAGTATTTGGAACACTAAGTAGAAGTACAGAATATTTCAGCTCCAGGTTGTCCTCAGCTTCATGGTTACATGAAGGTCTGGTGTTTTTCTACATTTTATACTGCGTTTTCCTTCCAGGCAGAGCCAGAGGAATGATGGATAATTTATTTATATGTATAAATTAACCTGATAGACAATATATATATAGCCTATATATGTGTATATACACTGAATTAACAGCCAACTACCTGTGTACACAATAATATTCCATTAAATGGAGTAAATGGCGCCTTTCAATCTTAATGGTTCCCAGAGTGCTTTACGGAGGGGTGTCGTTGACACATTCACATGGTGGTGCTGGACTCCTTCTGGAGCAACTTGAAGCTCAGTGTCCATCCCAAGGACTCTTCGACATGTGGGGGGGGGAGGGGCCAACGATCAACCCACTGTACAGGCATTAAAATCTGTGCCAAAATGTTATTTTCTTCTTGAATGTATTATTAAATATAAGTTGTTTACATGGAATAAAAGACGTTACGCTAAAAGGGGATAGAAGGGTCGGGGTGACGGTAAATATGTGCCTTCATTGAATGTATTTAACTGGAGTCATATGCTAATTGGGGAAGATTTCTTTTGACAAGAGCAAAAACTAAATATGCATATACACCAAGGCCACATTTCAAAATGTGAGGTAATGTATATCAGGCTATTCACTTTAATGAAAACTCCTCCCTGACACATTTGTTAATGTGAAAGACAGTTTCAAAGTTGTATCCATTCTTTGTGGGATGAAACCCTGGCAAAGAAATACCAAACGCTGTTGTTCCTGCCTTTTCTTTAGTTGTTGGTGCACTGTCCTGTATTTTATTTATTGTATTCTTCTGTATGTTACATTGAATGTACCATGTAATTAAATGCACTATGCCAATGAAATTAAATTAACGTTGCATCAAATCTGGTAAAAGTTTCAAATAATGAATTTGTGTCTCAGATATTTATTGGGCCGCTTCAGGAGGTCACCACATAACTTACGTGACATTCATGTAATCATGCGTCAACATAATGTCAATTTTCACTGCGATGGGGATGATACACAACTGTATGTCCCCACAAAGCCTGGTACCACCAGTCTATCCTTCATTAGGTCCTGCCTGGCTGAAATTAAGGATTGGATGTCCAAAAATGTCCTGCAGTCAAACGAATACAAAACAGAAATAATTATAATGACTCCTTCTGACCCTTCAGCACTAGCAGCATTAACAACCTCTCGTCTAGCCTGATGCCTTATCTAATAATGTTAGAGCAGAGGCCCCTAACCTCGCTGCACTTTTTGACTCAGAGTTGTTTTTGATGCTCAAATGACTAAAGTGGTGGAGTCCTGCTCTGTCCAACTGAGACATTTAACTAAGCTGAGGTCATTCCTTTCCTCTGCACATGTAGAAAAGGTCACCCATTCTTCTATCTCCTCCAGACAAGACGACTGCAACACACAGAATTCTGGCATCAGCAGGCAAAACCTCCAAATGTGCAACACAAAACGCTGCTACCAGGCTTTTCACTCGTCCCACCAATACCTGCTGCCCAACATGTCAGTTTTACAATTGACTTATAAAAAAGTTTAAACTGCACGGGTTTGAAAGATGCGTTCACTGTTGAGCACAGTTCCCACACATTGGCCAACCTTTCCTTATTTTGGTTTTATGTCCTAAAGAGCCATGAACCTGCCTGAATAACCAGCCAGTGGAGAGAAAAGGGAAACCCATTCACACCAAGAAACTATAACATTCAAATAAGAATCTTTGACTTTCTAATGGATGAAAGAGTTTAAAAGTAGACCAGTCATGCTGTCATTGTATATGTTACAACACAGAGGATGCTCCTTTACTTCTTACTCTAATAAT
>JAVQJF010026310.1:0-22746 GCA_036023855.1 Gadopsis marmoratus | reverse complement strand
ACCCCTGTGCCCCCCCCCCCCCCCTCCACTCCACAGATACTCGCCAATCATCACATGCAGTCCATCTCCTTTGCCTCTGGAGGAGACCCAGTGAGTCACCCAACACACACTCTCTCGCTCTCTTAGCTGAAATCTCTCGCTGGCATTTTTCCACCTTTATTCAGCCTGCATATTCTTCCTTCCTGTCGTCTGTCATTGTCTATTCCTATGGATACCTCTCACTCCATTGCTGCCTCGCTGGTTTGCAGTCCTTTCTTTCAAAGTTTGAGCTCATCGCTTCCTGTCAGTTCTCTTTCAGTTCAACATGTGTTTTTATCTTCTGACTTAAGCTGCATCTTTTGCTTGATCTATTCCTCCTCCTCCTTTCCAACCTTTCTATCCTAAATCTGCCCTTCAGTTTTTCCCCTCCCTGCCATCCCTAACTATCTTACCCTGCCTCCCTCAGGATACGGCTGAGTACGTAGCATATGTGGCCAAAGACCCAGTCAATCAGAGAGGTGAGCAGAAACAGCAAAATGACATCTTTACTCAAGCAGCATATGACAGTACAGACATATATCATATTAAAGTGGTCCTTTGGTGCACAAGCTGCAAATGTTCTCTCTACTTTCAGTCTCATTGGCTGGTGAAACAGGTTTTGACATTGCACTTTTAGCAAATACTGGAATTGCCCTTTTTATTCCCCTTTGAATTTGACACACAGACCAAGTTTGCAGAGCAAAGGACGAAACTTTACATTTACCACAAAGTAGGCACAGCAAGAAACAGGACTGTTTTTAATTGTTTGGCAGAATCTGCTTTAGTGATGCTGATGTGCTAAATATGTGAGAACATGTGGCATTATTTTCCATGCAATGATGGCGAATGGACGAATAAAACACTTCTCGGTTTCGCTCTCACATACTTCAGAAGCAACAAAAAATATACTGAAAAAACTGGGATTACATCAGGCACATTGAGGTTCTACCAACATTCACCACCACTTTAAATATTGTTCATGTTCTTTGTATAATTCTGCAATTTGAGGGAAAACTAGAGTGGGTAAAGTGAATGACATGCAAGTAATCACTGTCATGACTCCTCGAGCAAGACACATGCACATGAATGTATTGTTACTGAAAATGCACATGCATGCACAATTTTATACTTTTCCTTCGGGTTGGTATTTTTATCTAGCTGAGTGCAAATTTCATTCAAGTACATGTTGTGGAAGCTTCCTCATCAATGCCTTCTCTCCTTCAGCTTGTCACATCCTGGAGTGTTCAGAGGGTTTAGCACAGGAAGTCATCAGCACCATTGGCCAGGCCTTTGAACTGCGTTTTAAACAGTACCTAAAGAACCCGCCGAAACTGGTCACGCCTCATGACAGGTAAATGTGAAAAAAGTCGCTCACATGAGCCCCAAAACATGGACTTGTGTTTGTCTTTTGTCACCTACAATGTGTTTCTGGATCTGTTTTTGTCAACCCTTTTCTTCCAGAATGGCTCCATTTGACGGCTCTGCATGGGAGGAAGAAGATGATGAGGCTGCGCCACCTCCGGACGTCCCTTACTATAATAATTTCCCTGGAAAACCGCCTCCCCCTGGTGGACTGATAGACATGAGGACCCGCCCAGGCGCTACGCTGGTGAGAAACATGCACATAGTTCTGACAGGCGGACGCGATACCCACACACATGCTTCAACACATCCTAACAATGCTCATACTGCAGTTAAGAGATGATACGCTTGTAAGGAAAGGCAACAGTAACCCAGCTGGGGCTGCTCAGTTTATGATGGACAAATCATCATTGACCTTCTGTAACCCTTTTAATAGGAATGTATTTGTGTATGTATACAGTATGCTCACATCTGGCTTTGACTAATTATTAGTTTATTTGCCTCTGTGTTTGCAGCCTTATGGACAGCCTGGTCAGAATGACATTCACAAGCAGCCTCTGCCACCTCTACCAGGTGAGTTCTGTCTCTGCACATCTGTCTGCATCTGTCGCTGTCATTTAGTGTAAATCATGAGAAAGAGAGACTAGGGTTGTCATTCAGGCACAATTACGACAGAATTCGGTCTTGTCTTTGTTTGATGTTATCTTCTCATGACTGGTTAAAATGCTATTTAATGTACATGGCTGAGGAAATGGGAAGATGTGAGGTCACTGATGACCTCACATCACATCATTTTTTTTTTTCTTTATTGTTTTAGTGGGTGCTAAAGAGGGGGGACGGGAGCTGTTTGATGACCCTTCATACGTCAATGTAGATAAACCTCGCCCCCCAGTTGCAGCCAATGGAAATGCTCACAGAGATGCTTTTGACATGAGTAAGTGCCTTACCCTATCTGTGTTGTCGGGAATATCATACTAGCTTGATAAATCAGGTTAAAATGGACTACTATTACAAAAAAAAAGTGCAGTGCAGATAACTAACTCAATTGCTGAGAAACTAAACAACCGGAAAAGGTGATAACATGATTTCTTGTAAATGACAAGATGTGTGGGTTGTAATCAAAATGACCAAAATTACTGGTAACTCAAATGTGCAATTGTTTTGCCATGTGGAAAAAATAAGGGCTAATTATTGACTAAGGAGTCGAGCAGAGTAGGGTGTACTGTACATTCTGTACGACAAGCTAATTGAAGAGTGGATCTGCCCACAGAAGGCAGTCTCTGAGGAAGATAAGGGAATTAGTGTGCCTTTGCCCATTACAGGGACATTTTATGTAACATTATTGGTTGACTGGGTAAAGCTTTTCACATTAAATACACAGTCGACTATGAGTGTATAACACGCGACTGTCAGGCAGGAACCAAGTGCTCTACTCATTTTTGTTCTAAATAGACAATATGACAATAGTAAAAGACAAGATTATTTTTTCCTATATAGGCATCAATTTGAGGTCTTCAGCAGAGAAATTCAATGATACAAATGTATGTCTATTTATTTCTCAAGAGCCATTTGATGATGCCCTGGGGGTCTCTGGGCACGGTGGCCCAAGCTCAGTGACAACAGCACCCCCTCTGGTCCAGCAGTTGCAATGCGAGTCCTGGTTCCATGGTAGCTTAAGTCGGAGGGAAGCAGAGAGGCTGCTGACGCGAGATGGAGATTTCCTGGTGCGAGAGTCTGGGACCACGCCCGGACAGTACGTCCTCACGGGACAGCAGGGGGGTCAGCCCAAACACCTGCTACTAGTCGACCCAGAAGGAGTGGTGAGTCAGGGTGGGAGGAGGGCGAGAGAGATTAGAAAGAGGACGGAAAACGTTTGGCTAAGGGGCATTTTTTTAAAGTAGTGTTTTCCTAATACATGGTTTAAACTTGTCAATTGTTTTTGGTCTTTTAGGTCCGTACCAAAGACCATCGGTTTGAAAGTGTGAGTCACCTCATCAGTTACCACATGGACAACGGACTCCCCATCGTGTCAGCTGGTAGCGAAGTTTATCTGCAACAGCCAGTAGAGCGCAGAGCCTGACATTACACACCAATGAAATACTCCACCAAATATATCGCACTCCTGCAGCAATTCATCACAAGACAAATGCACCCTCATATGACATAATACACACACAGCAACACTACACTTAACACACGCAAACATACACAAGATGACATATGCACACACCATAGCAAAGAAAGCCAAAAAAGAAAAAAAAAAACACCAGTTTCTCTGCAAAATCACCCACTTGCTGCTGTTGCCACATATTCCCGTCCTTTCTGAAAGCCAAACTGTGACCTGTAATTCTCAACCCTACAACCCCACCAACTATCACTCATCCCTCCGCAACAGAGAAGCACTGCTGCAATTTCTCAACAGCCTACTGTGAACCAGGAGGAGCCCTTTGCTAATTTCAGAATGGAAAACAAATGCAAAATTTTTTTTTAAAGAAAAAAATCATCTTATTATGCGATTATGGGGAAAAATAAAATGAAAATACTTACTAATACATGGAAACATGTACAAAAAAAATTATGGAACTGGAAAGTGAAGAAAGGAGCATAAATGGGACATCGAATGAGATTTTCAGTGCTTTTTAAGCATGTGTTCTTGTCATTCATGGAAATGATTTCCCTCTTCAGACTGTTGCTGGAGCATATTAGGCACGACACAGACTGCATGGCAGTGGTTCTTTGTTTCAAAGACTGAACCAGGCTCGAACATAAACTCTCCCTTCAAGTGTCACTGGAGCACTTCAGCAGCAAACCTGACTTTGTAATCTTTCTGCTTGGTGAATATGCATAAACAAGTTTGTCTCCAATCCCCTCTTAAGGATTTTTGAACTTTGACTCCTGGAGTGATACCTGGTGATAATGAAACCCTGTATGCAAAACTGGGGACTGCTATGCCAATGACCGTCACATATGTTCTTTTTTTTGTTTTTGTCTGTTATCTTGGGACTTATTACTTATTGGAATTCAGGAGGATCTAAACAGCTGTATCTCTGTAATCCCTCTGTAAACACAGATACACACACACCTTTCACCACACACGGTGTGCACCACCTGTCATGCCAAAGAACATGAACTTGGTCACTATCGGCAGAGAAAAGCCATGACGATTATCAAGTTATCTGTCCAGTGTGCTTGCAGCATTGGGAGCAGATTTAGGCGTAACGGATGGAAATGCATATTAAAATTGGTCTGTTTTTAGAGGGAAGAAGAATCTTGGTGATTGTGCCTGAATACATCATCAAAAAAGGAGATTTTAATGTAAATTCTGCATTGATGTCACCCACAAACAAAATAACTGGTACATTTTGAGAAGCGTAGTCCAGACCTTTTTGACCTGTTGCTTTTTAGTGACTCCTTGGTGTGTGTCTGCATTGACAATCTATGGGTTCTATCTTTACAGAGTATTCTGACTGAAAGCTAAGGAGGGTAGGTAAAGGGGACCCTTTTTAAATGGTAGCCAATGAGAA
Organism: Gadopsis marmoratus; assembly: GCA_036023855.1. NCBI lineage: Eukaryota > Metazoa > Chordata > Actinopteri > Centrarchiformes > Percichthyidae > Gadopsis > Gadopsis marmoratus. Next base: position 17,842 of record JAVQJF010026310.1, on the reverse strand, counting down.
ATGTTTAATAGTCTAAGCATTGAATTTCCCTCTGCACAAATGATGCCTAGTATATCGTAGAAACTGATTATGTAATTTTTGTGTATTGTGATGTTTTATTTTTTTATCACTTAGGGGAATATTGTTCTTTTTTTTTAAAAAAAACGACAAAAAAAACTTGTATTATATGATGTGGTTTGGGGGTAGGTGTACATAAGGACAAATGTTTTTTGGAGCATTGCTAACGATGAAATGTTAAGCCAAATGTTGCTCCTCAGTGTGCTGTTATCACAAAGTTTTGAGGATCCGGGGGGGGGGAGACGTTCACACTATTGTTTCTCCTTTCCTCTTCCTCCTCCCTCAGTTCATGATGTGTTCTTATTTTTAATGTCTTTTTAATCGTGCCTTGTTTCCTCAATGCAGTCACGTCACTTCAATGCAGTCACCTTATGTACTTAATTCAAATGTAGTCGACTGCAGGAGAATACACAAGCCTCTCAGTTAAACAAAGACTCCGCAAAAATGACACTCCATTAAACACACACAAACAGATCCAGTGATGGCAATCTCCTCTGATGCACATTCTTGCATTCAGCTTCTAGTCACAGATACTTGATGTCACCATTGGGGGGGGGGGTATTTCTTGACCATCTGTAAATAACATCGATTTTTGACTGGTCAACATAGTATTGGATTATTGTTTCCATAGTTGCATATTTAATGACTTATTTGATAAGTAACACTGAGGTACATCTTCTTAAATTGAACTTGTGCTTGCAATTGAGTCCGAATTCTTGAAACGCGAGAAGGGATCTTGCAGCCTAAACCTTAAGTGACAACTAGTACTCAGACCCTGATGTGGGCTCACGTGTGCACAAACATACATACCAGAGTGACAGCTGGGTCAGTGAGGCACTCACACACAGCCTGTTCAGGTGTTTGTAGATCAGAGATTGGAAAAGCAGAGCTTTAAGTTCTGCCGCTACTGTTTGTGTGTGTGTGTGTGTGTGTGTCCTGAAACAGACCGAGCTTAGCCTCTGCATCATTAGTGAACCGGTCCTGTGTCATCAGGAAAATCCTTCCCAAAAAAACAATAGTTTGGTGGTGGTGATGGTGTTATTGATGCTGTTGTACTTTTTAACTTGTGTTTTTGAAAGCCAAAGGTTACTTTCAAATTGCGTGCACAGATATTGATTTTTACTTTTTCTGGTTGAATACTTTTTTGTTTTTAGGGAAACATGTCAGTTTACACCTGTATCTGAAACTATAGATTGCATATATAAATACGTATATCATTCATCTCTTTTATGAGTTTGGCTTTTGCTTTGGTATGTGTGCATTTAGAGTGTTTATTACTTTGTTGACTTTTTAAAACGTCCCTTTTAATGTGTCTATCAAAGTACACCAAAGAAAACCGATGGAAAGTGTAACAAAGCAGAAACTGCTGGAAGCTATGATCACCTGTCACATACTGTCCTGAACAAAGAGTGGGGGGGTGTATTGGAGCTACTGGAACTCTCCTGTTTGTGAACAGATGTGCCTGTAACAGTAGGGGGCTGATTCAGGGATTGTTAGAGCCTGGGGGAGACTCTGTGTGTGTGTGTGGGGTACTATACAACAGAGGGGAACAGTGCAAGGTAAAGGTACAGAAGGCCTTTAATCAATCAGCGGATGTTTGAAAGCAGTGAACAGTTGAGAAAAAGCAGGATGTGAGTGGAGGCAGCCTGCAGTTCGCATAGAAGGTTATAAGTAGAGGAGCTAACCTTGCCAGGAATACAGAGCAGACCTTAGCTATTGCACAAGCCCAGTCTGATCCTATTTGTCAGACCTCGCCTCCTATTTCTTGTTATCGACTGCGCTCCTTGTTTCCTCTCCCTGATCGCTCGTTTTCCTCTCCAGAGCCATGCATCCCCAGCGTCCTCTTCCCCAGGCCATGCCCTCCTCCTCTCTGGGACAGCAGCTACGGGACATGGTCATGGGTCTGGGACGAGGCAAGAACTTCCTGGGAGGAAACTTTGCCTATGGTGTCGTCCAGTCGGTTAAGGAGTGCCTCTATTTCCTCCTCTGCTGCTGGTGCATCAAAGAGATCCTTGACTGACGGACTGAAAAAGAGCAGATCAAGTGGTCAAACATTGATTTTCTCTGTTGGCTCCAATAGTGTAATTTCAACCAGCTTTTATTTCATCAGGAATGGAGTGTTTGATCAGCTGTGCTGGCAAAGCATTGGCAAGTATGAGTCTTTGTCTCTTATGACAACAAACTACCACTTGAGTACACATCTAACTAAAATAATGCAATTTATGTTGTCCACTGTTTAAAGTGAGGTTCTCAATTTTCAGAAAGCAGCAATTTCACTGAGGAATAGGTTTACAAAATCCTAATATTCTAATGTTATCTGTTTTTCAGTGCCGCTTCCAGGAAAAGACACTTTTCCAGATGCTACAAATGTTGATTGGATTAAATGGATCAGAGTTTCCTGACTTCAACCCTGCTGATCTTTGATATTGAGGAATGGTTCCTCTGATGTTCGCTGTACAACACAAACTGGTGTCCAATGAATAAAGGAATGAACGAATACAAAAATATTACCTTTTTGTCTGCTTTTCTGTTCATTTTGATTTAATTAAACTTATTGTTAACATCTACTGCACAGCTAATAAAAAAAAAAGAGCAAAAATACTTTGGTTTCGGTGTCAACCTAAGTGTTTATGTGGCTTTAATGAGACTTTAAAGCTTGTGTTTATTTAATTTTACAGTAATTTTACAGTTTGCTGAGAAGTAGACTATAGAGGAAAGATTTATGATTTATGTATTGAACAAAAACAAAGCAAATTTTACATGCTATCTTGTATGGGAAAGGTTACCAAAAATATAACGAATTCCCAAGCCTGTGGGCTACCAGCATGAAATGCCGAAGACTGGACGTGTTTGACAAAAAACGCGACGTCTGATTAAGACGTATGATTGACGCACTCACCATCACCTGGGTCTGTCAATCAACTTGGAAGCTTGCTCAGTGAACTACGGATGTCGCCGCATTGCCATTGGTCGAGCTGGAGAACGAGGGGCGGGACCAGAGCTACAACCGCCTGTGATTGGACAAGAGGCTCTTGGCTCGTGCAAGTTCGGGAGGCGTGATTCATGTTCCCAAGTTGGATGTTGGGACTCAGAAGTTTCTGCCCTACCTGTGACAGACTGTGGGGTTTGAAGCAAAGCGACCGACCACGGTAAGAATGACCTGACTTTGTATGTTACTCGCAGGTGTTTTCGTTACAAAGCAAAAATGTTTGTTCTCCCGTCGCCACCTTCGTTTCACTCACGTTTTCCTGGTTGCTCGACTGGCTGGTGTTAAGTTAACGTTACGTCTTTGAAGGACTAATGTTTGGTGGCGTTTGAACCCTCTTAGCACTTTGCCTTACTCACACTGGCCTTTAACACGTTTGTAAACGTGATATTTCGGGGGTTTAACTCTGTTAGGTTTTATTTATCTTTCAGCAGAACGTCGCCATATGACATTTCCTGTCACAGTCAAAACCGTCTGTATTAACTAGCTTCATGCTAATGTGATGAACTGGCTGCTTTGTTGAGGATGTTGTCCGAGCTGCTGTGAAACAAGCTGGCCATGGTGCGTTTGCTGACCGCCTAACGTTTCTGTCCTGCAGCTTATTCTCTTGACCTTTTTTGGTCATTTCCCCCCGCTGAGGCCAGGATAATAAGATCAGGCCTTCAGCTGAAGTCATGTAGTCTAATGCGATTTTAAACTAAACTGAAGGCAGATTGTTGTTAGTTTGAAAAGGTGCTAAACTGAGAATCAGGCAGGGTGTCTGCAAATATGACCGCTATGAATGTGTATATATAAAGTTAAGATGATGAAACCCAGCCTCCCAAAGCTTAAAGCTTTACAGGTTAAATTAGATATTGCTCGTAAAGGTCACAGAGTAAGATTAAAAACTACAAGGCAGTGAAAAGTATTATATGTGTCAAGAGCATTTAGAATAATCCTTTTAACACTGTCCTTAGAATATATTTCTGCCTCTGTTGTGTTCCCCATGGCCATCTTATGCATGCTCCCTCTTTCTGTCTCTATTCAATCTCATGGGAGCTATATTTAGCTTGTATCTATTTAAGCCATTCCGCTATATGCTCCACAATGCTCCCAGGGCCCTAGGCTAGATTCAGAAGACTTCTCTTGGGAGGCACTTGATTAGGAGACCTAAATTGCAGAGCTGGGAGAGAATTGAAATTGGGGAGTTGAAGTGTGTCATTACCCAGATGGTGTGGCGTTAACATAAGTGTTTAGTTCTTTCTGCGTTCACTGAAGAAAGCCAGATTACACATAATAAATATTCTCCTTGGCAGTTTAAAAAAGAAAAGCTTTATACTGCTGTAATACCCGAGGCTTGTATCTTACCGGGTGGTGAAATTTACATGTCGGTCTGTGTTTCCACTTGCGTGATCGTGGTCTGGAAAGAGTTGTTGGTACGATACATCTAAAACGGATAAACACCAAGTGTTCATCTCGCTGTAAAATTTGTAATTCCTCAGTAAAAGGAACACATACAACACTGTTCTACACATAGGAACAGTATAAATGTAAAATGTGGCGATTGGTTTGTAGCCCATTCTGCTGAATAGCCAGAATAGTGCCTGCCTTAGTTACCCGTGTCTCTGCCAGAACATTTTCTAGCTAGTCAAAAGCCAGGGTAACAAAATAACCCACAACACACACAAACTACTAATGAAGAACTGAATGGTCCCATGGAACTGGACTTCCTGCGTGCGCGCACACACACACACACACACACACACACACACACACACACACACACACAGCAACATGTTAACAACTGGTTACAGTAGGTCCTTTTACTGGCAGAAGGGGTGAGGCTGAATAGCAAAGGCATGTATTCAAATCCTGCACATGGGTAACCAGAGGATGTAAATTTCTTTGAGCTGCAGTATTCACACCGTCAGCCTAATTGTCAACTACTGACAGGCCTCTCTGATCAATACTGTTGGCTGTCCATTGTTAAGAAACCCAAATCCTACTTTTCCCACTCTACCATCTTTAAAATGTAGGATTTATCATGTTGGAAAATCACACAGCCAGAGGTGACGCAAAGGACAACTATTGGTCATGTTATCTGTTCTGTCTTGTGTTGCAGGAGACGGGCAAAGCCTCTAGGGGGCCATGTCTGGTGGGAGCAGTGCTAACAACAGCTGGACCATCCTCACTCCTGAGGTATCACCACTCTGTAAAGAGCACTGGAACATGTGGAGTCACTGTGCGTGACCTCATTGAAAATGCATTAATTGTAAAAAAGAAAACTCCTTGTCCCAATTGATTTTTCTTTTGGGTCACCTGAATGTGAAGTAGGTTTCTGTAATAAGACCATCTTTGTTTCTTTTTTTTAATGATTTAATTATTATTCAGAAAGGTCAAAATATAGACAGATTAGCCTAGATTGCTCCAGCTCTAATATCTGAATGGTAATAATGTTTCTTTTTTTTGTTTTTTTTGTCCTTTGTCCCTGTTTGTCCTAGGAGACAGCTGCTGAAACGCTGAGGCCTTTGGCAGAGAGGACAGAGCACCATGAAGAAAGCCTTACATCTGCAGCAGGTGGTTGTCACAGTACATTTAAGGATTGTGAGATTTATTGCACTTGAAAAACATACACAAACTTTTATATGTTCTAGTTTGTCATTTTTACCTACTTACCTTCCCCATGTACCCTCTCTGATAATTAATCAAAAGAAACAACCTGAGAAGTGAAAAATAATATACCACATTATCACAGCTCATCATTTTCTATTATACACACTGGTGACGGGTATCCCAAATTAGAATTGCTGCATTTCAAAGAGTCACAGTTGAAAGGAGTTAAACTATTGCTCTGAAAGTCTCCGTTTGTGTCTGTCTTTGATGAGTCAGGTTCTGGGGAGAAGCAGCCTGCAAACAGTGAAGAGGGGCTTCCTGTGGAGAGCCACCTGGTAAGACAGCAATATGACAACATCATTGTCTATCATGTAATATTTGTTACACAGCTTAGCTGAATATGTAGTTGTGATTTTCCAATGAAGGCATTCTGCTATCTTTCATTTTGTAATTATACCATTGTTTGGATGAATACTCATTAAACTGCTTATACCATAGCCACCAGGAGTTCTTGATTCTGATTGGCCCGTGGGTGTGTAGCCACATTATCACCCTTGTAACTAAATATTCATACCTAGAAGATGACTAATTTCAGCTGTTACTATGCTACAGCTTTTTATAGTATATATAAATAATATTCAACAAAGTTTTCTAGTTAAAGAACTTTGAAAGGAAAACCCCACTCTTATTTGATTTCCTTTTTAGCAAGGGCTTTATTAAAAGCAGGGTCACAAAATGCATTTCCCTAATACCTATTTCTTACATATTTTTAAGTTAAAAGAATAGTTTAAAATCAGCTAGCCTGGCTCTGTTCGAAGGTAAAAATATCCTCCTGGATTATTGTGTACCGTTTCTTGGCTGTGACCAGAAAATTCCTGGAGTCTCCAGCACACAACCCCCTGTAAAAATGGCTATTTTTTCACATTGGTTTTTGTACAGATTTAACAAGATGTAGAGTGCGATTTAATGTGTTAATTAGTAAACTGTAGGCAAATTTTGTTACTTTTGGACAAAGCCTGTGTCCGTGTTTCCAGTCTTTGTGCTAAACTAAGCTTACTGGCTGTGGCTTTATAATTACTGTACAGATACAAGAGTGGTATGGAACCTCTCTAAATTTCTGCCCAAAATGTTAAACCTTTGCTTTTAGGCACCTTATTTGATTTTGTTGTTTGTTTTTATTTATTTATTTAAAATCAAAAATGGCAAAATAAAATCTTTTGACTGACCATGGAAAAACTTTAAGGAATTTTAATGACCTGATTATTATACCCAGGTATCGGAAGAAAAAACAGAAGAGCTAAGTAGAGACACAAACGCAGAGCAACACACCTCTGTGCGCAGCGCCATCACTGATGCCATCCCCACCTCTCTGGAAGTGTCCGGCAGCTTTCTCCCTGGCAGTGATGCGCTCAGCCAGTCGGAGGGCCTACCCGAGGGCCCGGCACAGTCCAGCCGCCCCGACCCCGATTCATTCTCTGACTCCTACACCCACATAACCCCCTCCCCTGATGAGCTCCCAGCCTCACTGCTGAACACAGAGACTCTGGGAGGGGTGGAGTTTACACAGGAGGAAGAGAGGCTCTCGCAGGAAGGAATACTGCATCGACTAAATGGGGAGGGGCTACATCATGAAGGCAAGGAGTTCGACATGGGGATGACTGACGTAGGGAAACGAGCAGGTATGAACAACCTGACTTTAGTCAGGTCATTATTACATTAACATTATATTAACCTCAGCATCAGTTTTTATCATGTGTATGTCATTATATACATGGAAAAGATCATCACCTGGTATGCCTGTATCCTTTCCTGTACTTTTTGGAGTCTAAGCAGTATGTACTATTTGTGTTTGAAGTGTACTTGGTGGACCAGCTGGTAAAGGAATTGTTCAGTATCTGGGCCAGGAGTTTGTCTGGAGAGCCTGTGGTTGGTATAAGGCAGGGAGCATGATGTGACAGAGAAACCTTTTGTTGCACGACACCCTGCAGAAGTAAATTGGCTTCAGAGGGACTGGGACCTCTAAAGTTTTTTGCAGTGCTTGTGTTTAAAAAAACCTCTTCTTTTGCTCTGTTGTGCATTTCTTTTAAACACTTTGTTTACCAACTAGAGTTTAGTGTCAGTGAGTTTGTGGTTTGTTACTTATTATTATTATTATAGTAGCCATGCAGATTAACATTAAAATGTGATGCAAATAGTTTGGACATTTTAAACACTGTTGTTTCAAGGTGCCAGACATTCTAAAATAAATTAGGCATTTTAATCACTCTGCAGACAATATAATTCAAGACTTACACCTTATTGTGCAATTTAGGAAAATCAGGAATGGCAATGGAGCAACTTAAGCAGTGTGCCATGCACAGCAGAGTGAATAAAGAAACCTTACCTCCCATGAGGAGTTTGTCTCATGCTGTAGCATCAGTCAGGCTACAACACGATAGCTACTGTGCTATCTAACATCAACTATGTAAGTGCAAGAGCAAATGTGTGCCCAATAATGTGCAACAGCTTTGTTATAAAATAGTAAACATGCCATAAAATAAAATAGTCTAATGAATATGTACACATTAAATGATACACTTTTGAACATTTATGCCTTGGGGGGGGGGGCATAAAATAGATTAAACCTGTTCATTGCAATGTGATAGTTAAAATATACTTTAACAGCTTTTCATACTCCTTCCTTCCACTGCTCCAGACTCCCCAGTGGATTCAGAGGTGGGTGAGGAGAGGACTGAAAAGACGGGAGAGCCAGAGATGAGAAGGAGGAGGTCTCTCTTAGCAGCTCTGGAGCGGATCGGAAGGACGGAGGAGGAAGAGGAAGGAGAGGAAGAGTTCCAGCTGCCACAGCGAGACGATGACAGCGGGTTCTCTGTGAACAAGTGTATCCTGGGTGCCGTCATTCTGGTAGGCCTTGGCACCATCTTTTTTTCAGGTAAGTAGCCTCATATGACCTGTCGAAGGCAAACATCAGTTTCTGTGTTGAAAATTTAAACTAGTCACTAGTAGTAAACTATACAAAAGGTGCTCTGAGACTGAGGTGTATTATACCTGCAGGTGTCTTCATGGACCTGAATGAGGGTAGGTTGTGTGTGTGCTTGCACGTGTTTTAGTATGTGTGACTGCATGCAGAGAAAACAGTGTTGCATCTGACACTTATTAAAGATGAATTTTAAAAGCACTGCATGCTTTTACGCATGCGAGCGAGAGTTATGCACTTTTACATTGCAGCTTATTAGCTGCTGTTAAATGAAATCCTTGTACCACATCACCACAATGTAATCCAATAATTATCTTGACCACCGAACCTTTTCTAGTGAAACACTTGCTTTGCAGGGTTTTCATGAATTTCCCTTGGCATGACCAGTGTAAAAAGAACATAGAGGATAAGGTGAAAGTTGAATCTGAAAATGATCAAAATTGTAGATACAAGGTTTTCAATGAGCAATAAATATATGGAAATATGTTCTCCCTAAGCAGTTTTAATGATATACAGAATATACCTGCACTTACTAAGCTGAGGATTACACATTTTATTGTAAAAGCCTTGATTGTTGTTTGGGTAGGTGCCATTTTATCAATAATATTCCATGAAGTATAAAGCTATTGCTTATGCTCTTTGATGGTGTATTATTTGCATTAACATTAAACATTGTATAATACATTTGCAGAGAATGACTATGGTACAAGAGAGCTGAAAGACACAGAGTTACCAGGAAAACCGGTCAGTCTGTTTGTCCCTTTTGTTTTTTGTCTTCATCTTTTCTGTCTGTGTTCTCTCTGGTCTAAATTTTATTCATTATAATGCCTTTCTGTCTACCAATTTTACAGTACAAGTACCACCACATGGATTTTTAGTGTGCTATGCTCAGTAGGAGACCACCCACAACACTGGCAGAATTACTGCTATTGTCTACCAACTGTGCTACTCTGGACTTTTGTTCTTTCCCATCTCAACACGTACTGTTCTCTCACTTCTTGACTGCTCCGTCTGGCAATAATAATTCTGAGAAGTCATCTGAAATCTTGCCGTTGCCGTGTGTGTGCAATTTGTTGATAGGAGTGGCTTAATCCAGAGGTTCCTCCACCCCCAGTAGATGCTGACAGTACAGAGCTTCTAAATAAGTTAGCCAAAGGGAACCAGCAGATTTCTGTGCTACAAGCCCAACTTCAGGTGTGACTCCATTCTGTCTCTCACATTCTCGTGTGTGTGTGTGTGTAAAAATATTCTCACACAGCCATCTTCTCCTCCTTTTTTCCTTCCCAAACAGGCACAGAAAGAAGAGCTAAAAGTAGCCAGGGGACAGGCAGCAGAGGAAGTAAAAGAGTGGCTGCAGTGGGAGGAGGTGGAGAAGGAAAACAGTAGGTTGAAGAAAGAGATGGCATCTCTCCCTGTCCTTCAGAAAGAGAACGAGAGGATGAAGAGAGAGCTGGAGTCTTTCCCGGCCCTACAGAAAGAAGTAGAAACACTGAGATCCATTGTGACTGAATTAAAACTCTCTTCAGGTACAAAGGGACAGAGGGAGGAGGTAGGGAGGGGACGTGGAGGAGGGTAGAAGATGTTGTTGGACAGCTAGGGACAGTGCAATGTCTTTTTTTTTTTTTTCTGTTAATCTCACTTGAATGCTCACTTTTCATCTTTGTAGTTGTAGTGACTTCTTGTGTTTCCTTCAGCAGCCAGCGAAGCAGCTAAAGCACCTGTGAAGTCCACTACATCGCCCTCCAGTGGCCAGCCAGAAGACAGCACGCAGGGCACAGCAGGATCTACAGAGAGACAGCCTAGGAAGCCATGGGATGACCAAAGGGCGACCAAGAAAGATAAGAAGGATAGACATGACATGAGTGAGAAGGAGGGGAAAGGGATAGAAAAATCTCAATGGAAGGAAGGAGAGAAAAAGCAGTGCAAAGATGGAGGTAAAACAGAATTGAAAAAGGGAAAGCATGAGCAAGGAAGGTTTGACAAGGAGGAAGGTAAGGAAAAGAGGTACAGTGATGAGACAAAACAATGGAAGGAGAAAGACTGGAAGAAAGAAAAGGCTAGCAGAGGTGATGAAGGAAAGCCATGGAAGGATAGGGAAGGGAAGAAAGACTGGATAGAAAAGAGTAAGAAAAAAGAATTGAAAGAGGAGAGAGACTGTAAAAAGGGAAAGCATTATAAAGTGAATGAGGATAAAGAATGGAGGGGTAAGGAGGAGAAGGTTTGGAAGGTAGGAAAAGACCATGGAGAAAAGCGCAAGGGCAAGGAGGAATGGAAGAAAGGAAAAGATGGCTTCAAGGAAAGTGGCAAGGAAAAAGGAGAGAAGAGAGAGTGGAATAGAGATGGTGACTGGAAGAGTCAGAATGGTAAAGATCGTAGTAAAGAAGGGAAAGGAAAGGATGAAAGGAAACCGTGGGAAGAGAGCACAAATCATGGTAAGGAGAAGGATGAGAGGAAACGGTGGAACGAGAATGAGCGGAAGAGTAATAATGGTAAAGATAAGGAATGGAAGAGGAAGGATGAGAGGAAGCAGTGGGAAAACGAAGAAGAGCAGTGGAAGAGAGGAGGACAGAAAGAAAAAAACAAACACAATGGAGACCGGAAAAAGGATAGATCAAGCTCTCAGAAACACAAAGATGAGCACAAATGTACTGGTAATCATGGCCGTGAGGAAGAGCATCTGTGGGGAGAGAGGAAGCCGCCTCACACACACCGCCAACCCTCCCTGGAACAGCCTGAGTACTGGGTCCAGCAGAGAGACCGCATCCAGCACAACCCCAAACCACCACAGCATTGCAACTCATTGGAGGCCTGTGCTCAGGCTGAGGGGCTGCTCCCTGTCCCCTTCCCTGAGTTTGAGGCCATCCTCCAAGCGTACCTGGCCAAGGCAGAGGAGGTGGGAGTGGATGAATTCAAAAGAGAAGAGCTCAAAAAGCTAGCCGCCGAGTTCTTTAAGCACGGAGTCTTTGTTCATGACCAGATGAGCTTTCAAGAGTTCGTCGAGGATCTGGGCGATATTTTGGAAGACATGGTGGAAGGGGATGAGAACGGGGAAGAGGAGGATAGCGCCATAGAGGAAGAAATGGATGGCTTTGAAAAAGAAGTCATGAAAAAGTTTTCAGTGCCAGGAACTGGAGAGAAAGAGGAGAGAGCCAAAGGGCAGTGGAGGAAAGAGAGCGGCCGAGGACGTGGCTGATGAAGTGATTTGAATTGATGCATCTGTTAAGGGGAGATTAGAGCGGTCGTGGCGGATGAGGGGTTATTCAAAGGGAACATTTTATATTGGACCATAAATGCTTACAAGTACACATTTATCATCTGGACGTCCTTTTTACAGGATCTTATTTTTACCACCTACAGCCCAAGAATTTCAACTTCTAATTTAATGTCACTGTTTTGGGTCGTTTTGTATTTTACCTATGCACATGCACACGTTGGTAGACCCTTTGCATAGGGGAGATTAAACCTGTTACTCTGCTTTGACTGTCATCTAAGAATAGATGTCTTATTAAGATAGTCTTATTCACACACCTCACCTCTTCCACTGCAAACAGCACTGTGCACAGTGCAAACAGCACTGTGCACTGTACCTACAGTGTGCCATCTTTATGTGTTAATTACTTTAGCCTGACTCTTAATGTCAGATTACCTTTAAATCATTAACAAACACTTCTGTAAAGGGTGGAGTGAACTGCTGAAGAAAAGTTTAGTGAATGTTTTTTTGTGGAATTAAGTGTGCATTTTTTTTCTTTTTGTTTGTACATATTGAATTAAATGTTTAAGAACTATGCAGAATTGCAGAAACATTACAATTAACTTATTTTATAATTGCTGGCTTAATATGGATTTACAAAATTCATCGGTTTGTACATAAGCTATCGACGTGATTTAGGTTGGTCATGGCAAATAGTTTCCAAAAGGTACACGTTTCTTTCTCTTTACACGCTAACTTATGAATTTTGCTGATTCAAGGGCCTACAGCTGCAGAAGGATAGGTTTCCAGAGTCAGTGCAGAACCACATACTCTGTGTCTTTGTGGCAACATGGAAAACTCTGTGTGATTAGGATGTTCCTATTTGCCCCTATTACTGTCATAAGAGCAGAAAAATAAATTTGGTGCATCCCTTTGATGAAATAACTTGATTTTGTCTTCTTTTCGCTCACTTGTTAAAATGCTCTCTTCAAAGCACACCACCTCCACTCACTTTATTAGACGTTATTTCAGGCTTCTCGCACTTCTCTGTAATGAATAACTTCTTAACAAAGTCTGGGAAAGCAGACTCTGTAAATCAGCACTGCCGTAAGCGTATGACTTGCTTCCTTTTCTTCTGTTTGCATGAAGCCTTTAAAGCATTAAATGTATCTACTCTCAAGACCCAATGCTGGATGAGTGGGTGCAGCAGGCAATCAAGGAATTCACAAAGTATGAATTATGTTTTGAAATGTAGACCAGCAAATCCTCAGACACAAATACACCTACAGCTGAGCGTCAATCGCAAGACATTAATCATAAGACAACTAGCAGCATCGCCCCATGGAAAACCCTAATGCTTTTACACCACAGTATACGATTTCTCAGTCTTCTCTGTAAGCCATTTATTTTGTCTTAGTAGCTGCATTCTCCTTCCTCAATGATGGCCGAGGGAATGGAAGGAGAAGAGCTGTAGACTGCTGTTTCAGGTGTATGGGGATATGCAGTAAATGTGTGTGGTTGTGGGTGTGTGTCATGCAGCTGAGACGAGAAAACTAGGTGTGGGGATATTTGGATGACAAAGCCATTGTGCTTGTTAGCACTAACTGCCTCCCTAATATGCCAATTGGGCACATCCTGCAAGAGCTTTGGCTTAAATAATACGACTTTTCTGAGGTGAAACCCAAGTGCCTCGTTCTCAAAAGTTTTTGCAACACAGACTGTATAATTAAACCTGATTTACTGCTTTCTTTTTTCTCTCTACAGCATTTCACCTACAGTTTCACGCTCACGTGTAGCAATGGAAAAATGTGTGACTATTCTCCACGCATTGCCATGAACTGAGCAAAACATTAAACTATTTGTGCACACACATTCTAATATGTTTAACCCATCCTAACTCTGATTGTCAGTATGAGTTACTCCGGGTTGTTCCTGAATGAGATGATTCACCCAGTAATCAGTAACTCCTGCTAGCAACTAGTTACACCTTCAAATTGTATCCACAAATGCAATCACGCCATGGAAAAAAGTCAGTGGTGTTTAGGAAACATGGTTTAATTATTTACTGGTTGCAATGAATGTAAACGCAAGCTGTAAATATACAGAGAGAAATGAGTGGATGATTTATCTTCTTTACCAGGAGAGGAAGGCTACAAAAAGACCAGGAAGACTTGAGTCCTCACAACGTACCCCACACACATACCTGAGCTGGTGAGTCTTTTTTTTTGTTACCAGATACAATTCTGTTGTTTCTCTTGCAGCCTATAACAGTAGTTTGGAAATGCATCATCATTATTATGACCAACTGCATTATTTATCCTTGGAATACCGGCCGAAGGTCCTACCTGTGCTCCTCTTGACTTGTGATGGAGTCTGCTATTGGTGTGCTGGTGTCCCAGTTCAAGGTGTATGCTGGCAGTGATGGTTCCTCTGACACACTGAGCAGAGATGAGTTCCACAGACTGGTCACATCAGAGCTCCATAACCTTGTCAAGGTAAGGACAATACTGCACTGATGCACTAGTGTAGTACAGCTGTATTTGTGTTACTTATTGGTCTAATACATAACAGTTGGTGGAGGGTTTTCACTTCCAACATCTTTAACATCCACTGGAATATTTAGCCAGTTACTGTTTTGCCTGTTTGTGGTTTAAAATGTGGCACAAATATGCTGGTTTATGGTGGAACGGAATGATGGAAAATAATAAACTACATGCATTATTGTACACTGCTGAGTATATTCTAAAACATGTAGTTATTTGACTTGAAGGATGATGCCAGTGATATTCTATATTTGTCTTCTTGTCAAGAAATCCATTGAAAATACTAAAATCATCAATTCATTGATCCAAGTGTTTCCTGGGTATCCAAAGCCTGATGTAGTATAGCTTATTCGAAGATTATTCAATTGTTGTCCAAAAACTATCAGAAAAACAACAACACATCAGTCAGCCACACTGTTGCACAGGGTGACATGGTCCTTAAAGGGTTATGGTTATCATGAACATGGACACTGGTGTTTATTTTGAGTTGGTGGCACATGCTGTACATCGTCCTGCTGCCATAAATACTCACTATTGCACCAAATGTGTATTGATCTGCGGCTGAAAATAGTCCCCAACAAATGTTTAAGTTAATCACTTGGCTTTTTCTTTAAGAGCGAACGTGTGTATTTGCAGCACAAGATTTCCGGCCACAGACAGGCTGGGCGTTGTTTTCTGTCTTTTCGTGGGATTAGTTGACCATGACAAAAACACAGAATATCACCCGGATCACTGTAGATTTGTGATAAAGTCCTCTACCCAGCTACCTGTTAAACCGACAGGCAGTAAAACCGACACAGGACATTAGGGAAGATATTCTAAGTTTGATCTGAACCTCTTTGTTTACGAGGCAAACAAAAAGCTTTCTCATGAGCTTTGAATCATATTGAAATGGGTATCATCTGGATACCACATTGGCCCTCTCTGCTCGGACCATATAATTAACCATTAGTCATACTTCTGTTCCTTCTACGTGGGCAGTTTTCGTTGCCTGTGGTCTTTCTGTACTTCTGAGTCAAATAACATAGTTGAAAACATTATTTCGGAATGTATTACTCTCTCCGCCCCTGCCTGTGATCTTGAGCAGTTACATGTCATGTTGGGACAGGATATAACGCTACTTTTAATGTTTCCCTGAGTTCCACAAAAACAATGAGCTTCCCTCATCCCTCAGCCGCCGCCCTTCAGAGACTTCGAAGCTTCACTCTTGTTGTGGTTGAGCTGTCTGCACTCTGCATGTTTAACCAGAGCACAATTGCAGAAAGTAGCAGTTCCTGAGGTCCAACAAAAAGAAGAAAAAAGACTACAAGGCTGCCTTTTCCAAGTGTGGAAAATTCCATGGGTGCATGAGCAGTTGAAGTAATCATACTGGCCACTAGGTGGTGTTAGAGCCATAGACCCTTGTGCCAATCCACCTCTGCTGATGTTGCATGAATTATTGAACTGGTTTTCCTGCGGTGTCAGCTTGCTTCTGCCTCGCTGACCCGCACACACAACCAATAGCATCACAGCTGGTTTCTGATCATTTCATGTAGCATCTTCCTGTTTTCCTGCAGAATGCTGGTGACCCGGCTGCCATTGACCAGCTTATGAGCTCCCTGGACAAGAACAATGATGGAGAGCTCAACTTCCTGGAATTTTGGCAGCTGATTGGGCATCTTGCGAGCAAACAGGGGGGGTTCAGCCAATAGCGTGTCCTCAGATACTGTTACAGTTCAGTGTGTGCTACTGACTTGTCTGTGTGTCATAAAGAATTGGGAAAACAGCCAAATGCAAAACACCCTAAAGTCTGTTTCAACTGCAAAATGCTGTGGGGGGTTTTTTTTTCCTTCTTCTTCTTCTTCTCACCACATCTCCTCACCAGCAACTGGCACAGACTCTTGTCACCAAAGTCTATTGAACAATTTCAGCAATATTAGAACCAGTTCCAGCTCTTTCCCAGCACACACACACACACACACACACACACACACACACTGGCAGCTGCTTGTGCTCACAGGTCTGCTGAGGGAGGAGTTGCATAATGGGTTCAGCATTTTCTCAAACCTGAGAATGTCTGTGTGTGTGTGTTAGCACTGTTTTTTTTTTTTTTTTGTGTTGCTTCTTTGAAAACGCACCTTGTGGTGTGTGTCACCTCCCTCCAGGACACAAACAGAGGTGTGTGTGTGGGGGGGGGGGGTCGGCAGGGCAACACCGCGTGTGTAAAGCTGGGAATAAAAACCAAAAAGTACAACATGGCAACGTGTTTCACTCGCTTGTCCGTTTGGAAAGTTTCTAACTATCTCTGCATTCTCTACACGAGCGCGCGAAGCTCCGGGGCGCGGCCCTGCACGCGCCTGCCGGCGGACACACGCGCATTTAGACGTGAGCGCGCGCTGGCGTGTCGCGGGAGCGCGCCAGAAACACGGCGCAGAGATGTAACGAGTGGGACGCAAAACCCACACACGCACGCATGAAAGCCGAACGTTTGTTGCAAAATGTTGCTGGAAAAGCGGCCGCGTTGCTCAAAGCTGCGCCTCTTTCCACATTCCTCCCCTCCCAGGCGCACAACGCCCTGTGACAACGAAGGGGTGGGTGGGGGGGGGGGACAAAAAAAAAAAAGTTGGCTGGAGTGAGAAGTTAAATCACGGAAAAGATATGTGTTGCTGGTTAATCTTGCTCAAGACAGAAGAGGAGGATCTGTGAGAGAGAGAGAGAGAGAGAAGGAGAGCAGCGTCCATTGCAACAGTTCCTCGCCTTTTTGCTTCTCTGTCCTAACGGTGAGTCTCTGCTTTACTCTCATTGTGGATGTTTTTGGTCTGTGGACTTTAGCAGTCGTCGTATTGTGCGAGTGCCGAGCTGCTCAGCGTCGCTCCTTTCCTCCAGTGTCGTTACGTTCTCTGGGATTAGCGAGCGTCTTTCTCTCCGCGGCCGCAGGGACCAGGATCTGGATCAGGATCAGGATCTGGATCAGGATCAGGTTCCCCCTTCTCGATGATGGAGCCGCAGCGCCTTTACACGTCCAGAGAAACCGGAGTGTCGCGTCACGTTTACTTATTTATCTGCCGTGTGTCGGGATTAGTTTGGGGGGGGGGGGGCTAAATGTAAACGTGGGTCCCGGGCGAGTCACATTTTGGCTCCTGTTTGTCTGAATTATTCACGTCGCGATGAGACTCCGGTGCGGCCGCGGGAGTCGAATGGCTTCGGTGTTAGTTCACGACGCGGAGGGAAAAGCGACCTGGGCGATGGCAGATAACAGGCGGAGGAAGTGAGTCAGGCAACACCTAACGCAAACAGCACGGTGGCCAGGGTGGAGCTGATGGAGCTGATGGCTCCAAGGGGATAATCCAAAGGCTCACGAAGTGTCACGTGCCAGCGCACAACGATGGCCTCTGTGGTCAGTCAGTCAGTCAGTCCGCAAACTGACCCCCCCCCCCCCCCACCCCCCCCCCGCGGAGACGGGGGAGATGGGGCCGCCACAATTTGGGGGGTGTGGGGGGGGGGGGGGCTGGGGTGTG
>JAVQJF010026307.1:0-20638 GCA_036023855.1 Gadopsis marmoratus | reverse complement strand
AGGTTTGCTGTGTCTCCCAGCACAGTCTCAAGAGCCTGGAGGAGATTCCAGGAGACAGGCAGTTACTCTAGGAGAGCTGGACAGGGCTGTAGAAGGTCCTTAACCCAGCAGCAGGACCGGTATCTGCTCCTTTCTGCAAGGAGGAACAGGTTGAGCACTGCCAGAGCCCTACAAAATGACCTCCAGCAGGCCACTGGTGTGAACGTCTCTGACCAAACAATCAGAAACAGACTTCATGAGGGTGGCCTGAGGGCCTTACGTCCTGTGGTGGACCCTGTGCTCGCCCTGTGAATTCAGCCCTCTGTAGGTTGATCATTTTCATTTCCCTCAAACGATGTGGCATCCTTTAGTTCCTAACACATTACCCAATCCATATCAGTATAGATATCCAGCATGATTTTTTTCCCTATTGAGATCTGTGAGACATGTGTTTTCAAAATGTTCCTTTAATTTTTTTGAGCAGTGTATACCTTCATCAGCAGCACCATCCTCCTAGCTTTTCTATGCCTCCAGTGTTTTTATTTCTCATCAGAGTGATTTTAAACAATTTAGCAGAATTGGACACTAACAGAGCTGCTTTTACTGTTTGTCGTTTTATTTGATGGGTAATTGATTTTTAAAGTAGCAAAGAGGTGGCAAAGTGGAAAACAGTAACAATACACAACCTTCTAGAAATGCATTGGTGCAATAGTCGCACGGTTAGATACAAGGAGTGGGATGGAGAGCCTGTAACGGATAATAGAGATGAAGAAATTGAAAGCACACCACATAAACATAATATAGTGAACCAGAAAGGAAGTCGCGAGTAGCAATGAATAGCAATGGGCAGGAAGATGGAGGTAAACAAAGAGAGACAGGTGATTTGGTAGAGAAAGGCAGGGATTTGGATAGAACTGAGTGAGGGGTAGCGATAAGCTGGAGAGGATGAGTGCAGCATCCATCTCATCTCAAGCCCCTGAGGCCGAGCAGTGTAACTCAGGAAACAGAAATAACATGAAAGCTAGTTTTGCAAAGCTGAGCTTCTCTTTTCTCTCCCCGGTTACCCAGCCTGCTTATAGCAGGGGACAGAGAGTGCAGTGATGGAGCGCATGTTTGCCCCTGCAATGAATTGTTGTTGAAACACCGCCATGGGGCAAACAGGACATGACCAGATGCTGAGGGAGCCATCTCTGAGAACAGGAGAGCCACTCTGCATATCCAAGGGAGCATGAGCACAGTCACACACACACACACACACACACAAAGAGTTGTTCTGCATATTTAATTGCAAAACATAACTCTGCAACCTCAAGGTCATGGGATTGAGAAGTTTAAAGACTGTACAAAAGTGATGAGCACAGAAGTAGACACTTTGTAAAAAGTGGTTGAAAATCCCCTTAGTCGTTTAAGAAAAATAATTGATTTAAAATGCACACATCAGCGTCTCTCGTTACGCATTCATTAGCACAAGTAGACAAAGAGTATCAGATGGCATGGTGACTGTTGCAGACTGTGAAACTCCTATCTGAAACAAGCTTCATCTTGGCATTTTTCTTAACTGAAATCAGATATATTTGTTCCGACAGGGAAAAAGTAGCAGAGACGGGAGTTGGAAGTGGTGTGACGGTAGGAACAGAGGGTCAGAGGATGGTTTTGGGGCTTCAAAAGCTCTCAATGGCTTTGTGTGTTTTTGAAGATAAGGTATGCTTTGTGTGGTCACAAGTTTTAATGGCATTTGTTGTGGTTGTGTATGTGCATGTGTTTCAGTGTGCATTTGTTCTTTCAGTGGACAACACACTGCAGTCCAGTCCAAATTTTGCTATGTTCTTGTACATAAAATGAATATGAAGCTGTGATAGTTAGGCTCTATAATCCTGCATTAAGTGTCAGGATGTGCTGTAGCTTTCCAACACCTCAACATCATGAGGAAGATGAAGATTTATGCTTTCACTGGCACGTTTCCTCTAGACTTTATTTTAATGTCAGTGCAATAATTGGGCAAATAATAGGCAAGTAAATCATGTAGACTGCACCGCCTCTGGCTCACAAACACTTTGAAAGCATCAAAACCATCAATTCAGCTTCTTGGAACAAAAGGGCCAACATCAATTCTGTGGAGCACAATGGTTCAGAAATGTTGGCATTCAGGACACAATACATGCGCGGCGTTTGCTGGACAATGCATTGTAAACAATATTATTTATAGTCTTTCTGCTCAAGGGTGTTTTGTATCACTCTTGCAATTAAGTAGTAACACCCAAGGGTGGGCCTTTGTTTACACGCTGCCTCAGTGTCTTCTATGGTATGTTTTGTAATGTCCAGACCCCAATGAGATTGTAATTTAGCAAACTAAAGGATGCTCATGCAAACTCTCCTGTATTGTTTATTATATATATAATGGCCACAACACAAGTTGTTGCATTTAGATTTTTACCAGTGACGCCATCAGAGTAAATGGTCTACAGATATTCGGAGTGAGATGTTAGTCTGCTACATGAGATTACTGTCAGAACATTGGCAGCTGACATCACCCTTGATCCTGATTGGTTTGATGAAAATTAAGCCAGCAAGACTATTTTGGAGAACATGACTGTGTATTAATAAACTTGCCAGTTTCTTTTGTACATTTTAATAAGCCTTTCGGCACAAATCACTTGTTTCGCAGTGCTTGTCAAGGGAATGTGGCTTATTATTACAGTTTTAACCTTCTGGTTTGTGTGTATGGAGTGCTGCTCTCTGAGAAGTCAAATCCCTCATTTTAAACTCCAGGGATGCTCCCCTCCCACAGAGAGTAATCTGCAGATTTCTATTTGTTATATCCTCCTACGGCTGCGTAAGAACTACTCCATAGATCCACTAGCACTGCATCTGCTGTTTTGCATAAGCACTGTGTATTCAACAACCTTCAAGTCTTCACAGCCCTGCCATTTCCAGGGCCAATAAACACCCGTAATTCAGACGGGACTGTATGTGCAGTGACTGTCTGCTGACATCTAGCAGTAACTTCTCCTACATTAGCGTCACCAGTAAACTAGACATTAATATATGGTGTCAGTCTGATATATAAAGAACAAAGAATGTCAGAGTGATTAAAAGGCCCTTAGTCTGTATTTGGTGTTGGTTTCCTTTTAGCTTGCTAATAACTTCTCACACAGCCACGTCCTCCCCAATTGATTCCTGCCAGACTTTGAATCGGAATAATATAGGTGCTATAGATTAAAATGACAAGTTAATCCATGTGCAATTTTGGTGGTAGAGACGTGTGCGGCGCTGAGATGTTGGTCTGCTCATGCCCTTCGTCAGTAGCACTCAGAGCACTGGGAGAGAGAGAACAGTGTGGGAGGGAGCATGAAATGGCGTAGGGGAATATAATGGCAGTAGACTGGGGTGTAGGAGGGGAATGTAATAGTGCCAGTTTATCAGAGCCAACGCACACTTGACAGGCATGAATGGGGGAAGCTGCACATGTCACCGCCCATGGATTTGAACTCTGGAAAAGTTTCAGGTTTTTGCTTTTGTTAGCCTAAAACATGTTCGCAAAGCAGTGTTGAGGGGCTCTCGGGTGTCGGTCTGCCAAAAGGAAAGGCCAAGCAGTTGGCAAAACAATGTTAGCTGCTGCCGTCAACATTGAACTGAGGGGATGCAGTTTCCTATTTCCGTAATTTCAATTGTAGAAAAAAATAGTTCGTACAGCAAGAGTGTATTTTTTATTGGGATTTGTGACAGTAGCATTAAGATTTATACTGTTGTTATCCATGGGTTCTTATGTGGAAATGAATACTGTAATGAATACCACCCATCTGTTGTGTGCATCTTGCTTTAGTAAAGTGTGTGTTTTTTATCAGAGACTACATCTGTTACATCTTTCATTCCTTGTCCTCCCTTCCCTAACTCTCTCCCACTCACCAACGATATGCATCAGTCTGGCCAGAGCTCCTGTTGTTTAAGGGCCTCGTTGCCATTGGCTATGCCCACACAGGAGGGTCACTCGCGGGACCAGAGTCTGCATGAATCATCGCCGTCCTTGAATCATTTCCAGTGAGCTGTTGCTGTTCAGGTTCCTGTAAATTAACAACCTTTTCTTCCTAAACCTATCCTCATTCAGTCACCATGGTGATGGTGGTCAAGTGACGACCTGCACTCACAGACTAGTGGAGGAATTTCACTCTGAACAATACCTCTAGTGTTGCTATTGGGTAGAGATGTAGTTGGAATGAGGGTGGTTTCTTTGTTTGCGTCTGTCCATGTATGTGGGCGCATTAATGATTTTTATTTCCCATCACTTCTTGTTGCCAAGAAGACACTTCTACTTTTAACAGCTTTTCGGATGAATGAGTCAGAGGAACGTTCAGGTTTGCCATTAAGAGATAATATAGTGTAGGTGTCATTCTCTGATTGAGCTGGCCATGCACTAGCCAAAAACATTGAATCACAGTGAATTATCTGATTTTTAACCATTAGATTACTTAAGTAACACTATAAAATGTAAAACGACAAAAAGGGCATAAACAAGCTCATTACCTGAGCTGATTTGTGCTTCTCTGATCATCACATTTGCATCAGAGGGTGTTAAGCCTGGCCTTACTGCCCCTCTCTGGCCCTTCTGTACACAATCATTGGTTGGCTGAGAGCAGAAAGGAGGTGAGATCACCATGGAAAGTGTGCTTGAATGGGGCTCCCTCCCTCTAAGGCTTTTCTTTCCATCTCTGCCTCTAAATCATTTCAGCCGTTTACAGTTCTTCCAGTCTTTTCACAGTACACTAGCTATTTTAGAGAAGTCTGCATTGTGCAAATTCCAGTGAGGCTCACAAGGCCATTATCGTTTTTCAACAATATCGCATTAAAAGAAAGACCAAGAGGTGTTGAGGCTGCACCCGTATTAGATATTGACTGCTCATTAGTTACCCTGCTAATGTCCTCAGTAGCTTTGACTGCTTCTTTGCAAAGGTTTAGAGATTATTAATGAAGTCCTTAATTAATTCAGCGTGCAGTAAAAAGAACTTAAAAGGAGTATTGAATCACTCCTTGTTTTTGGTTTCTCTGAGAAATGTTTCCATAAGTTGGTACAAGAGACATTTTTAATCTCCGTTGGCTCTTTGGGGCCAAAGAATAAAATGGGGGAAATTAGGAAACTAGAGCGAGGAGGTGCACTCAATATGATTTCATTCTCCTCGATAGCTTTAATGAATGTTGGAGAAATTTAGATACAGTTCTTTTAAGACATGGTTAAGTGCCCAGAGCTTTTTTTTTTTACCATATTAGCTTTTCTTCCGGGACGTCTAATGCACCCATAAGTAAATAGTATAGTCACTTAGTAGAATTGCAACTCAAGTCTGCTGGAGTAAATCATAGTATGATAACAGATTTGGCGTCACAGTTTTGCAGGGCTGAAAGAGACTGGCTTATTAAAGCAAATGACAGAAGCCGAAATATAAATATGTAATGGGATCAATCAACACTTGCATCAGGTTCTCCATTGCATCTTATCAAAAGAAGCGGACCCCTAAATGCCACTCCTTGAGGCTGCAAAATCCCACTGATTGGCTGTCACTTTGCTAGTGCTTTGGATCACTAATCACATCTTCTAGTCTCATTGCTAAATGCTGTATTACCTTTTCATGCATGACTTCTCCATGACGTGCATTTCTGTATTGGTTACCTGAAAGTATCTAATCCGGTATTAATTATTACTAAGAGGCGGCATTATCCTCACATGCATCTACTGAAGTGGCAATGGACCGAAATGGTGGGCAGCTATTAGGAGTAAACAGATAGACACCCTGGAGTGATACAATAGGTGTCATTCAGCTCTCACTATAATGGACCAGGTTATTTTCTGCAAATGTGTTTTCTACCAGGACTGTAAGCGTGCATTCACCCATGATATGGTTGAGCTGAGGGTGTTGCTCGTCAGACAAAGAGCCACGGCAATTCTAAAGGTGTGATAGAATGCGGATGTGTGTTTGGCTGGCTATAATGGTGAGGGTGCAATGGTGCATGTGTGTTTTGGAGGTGTGAGCGTCCGTATATGTGTTTGGTGTGCATGTATCCATCATGGAAATGAACGAAGGAATGAAGGCTCACGTGGAAGGAAGAAAAAAGAAGAGTGCCCTGGAGAGAGAAAAGAGGGATTGTATGTCAGAGAATGTGAGATAGAAATGTGAGAGGAAGGTTAGGGGGTAGAATATGGGATGCAAAAAAGATCCAAATGTGAGTGTGAAGAGGATGAAGTGGAAGAGGGAAGGAAAGCACAAGGGACAGAGTGATAGAGAGAAAGAGGGAAGCTGATGGGGATGAGGGATTAGGGAGAGTGTCAAAGTCATTGTGGATAAATAGATAAAACCCTCTGGATTCATTGTGTAGAAAGACAGGGTATCAAGGGGGAAGCCAAAGAAGAGGGGTGAAACAGGGAGATGGAAACGGTAGCCGGGGAATTGGTCATGGGTGCTGGTAGAGAGAGAAAACCCACTAAGAAGGGTAACGGGGGGAACTGAGTGGGGGTAAAAGATGAGAAAGTAAGCAGGAAATAAGATGTCTGCAGAGATGGGAATAAGCAGGCAGAAACCAGAGAGACAGGTGCAGGAAGCAAAGCTAAGAGCAGAACAGAGAGGATGTGGGGAATGGTAAACAACAAAGTGAGTGATCAGGATGAGTGGATTGAAGTCGAGCCAGAGAGGTGAGGTGGGAATGAAGCAAAGCAGGTAGATTAAAAAAAGAGAGAGAAAGTAAGGATGAAAACATGCAGGTGAATGATGACAGGAGAGCAGAGGGAGGAGAGAAGAACTACAGGGTATGTGATTTTGAAAGGGGTCGGAGATTGAATAGGGGGCCTGGATTATGGTCATGTGGTCTCATTCATGGTAATTACTGGATTCTGCACCATCTTTTTCAATTGCTCTCTCTTTTTCTTTTTGCTCTCCCTTTTCTGTCTCTCTGACTCGCTTGGCTCATGTACCATTAACCTCCCATCAACCTTTCTCAGTTTTGGCATTTGGCTCCATTTCCACCCTTTTCTCATCACTTCATCTCTACCTCCTCATGCCCCACTGTCTCGTCTCCTCTCATCATGGGCTTTCTCCTCTCGCCTCTGTTCTCTGCTCTTGCTTCCTCTGGCAGACTCTGCGGCCGCTTTGTTCAGATGGGCAAGGCTTAAACGCAATGCTTGAGATGATAATTCCACTCTGTTCCTGCAGTGGTGGGGTTTTTATTTGTTTTCTTTTTTTGTATTTTTTTCATCCCCTCTAACACCCTCCTCATACTTGTGTTTTTTCTCTCTCGCCCATTATTTCTCTCTGTTGTTCTCATTGTTTGATAGTGTCATGTGGGTGTCCAACCCACATGCCAGAGGCATGTTAAAACCATGCTGGAGACTGAGAGTGCCACGGGATTGGGAGTGAAAAGCAGCAAGCGAGAGCAAGTGCTACAGTGAACAATAGAGATTTTTGTGGTGCGTTTCACCTTTGGTCTTTCTCTGAAGCAGCTTTGTGTGGTGAAGAGAATGTGCAAAGACAAGTGTGTGTGTACAGATCTGTGGTACGTGTTTGTGAGCTGCTACAGTATATGTTCGCAACTGAGATGGGGAGAGAAAAATACATTTTGTGTACGATATGCATTGCTCCGGAAACCCAAGAAAAGGCCTTAATTACTGTCACATTCAAAAGAGAAACAGAATCTTACCTTTATAAAATATAAAAAATTTACTGATTGTTATAATAAACAATATGAGCCCCAATGAAAGAGTCCCCTTTTTTAATTAGTACACTATTATTCACCAGTATACTGTGTGTAAGAGTACAAAACAACAATGTCAGACCACTCTCACCATTTTCTCTGCTAGTGGCTATTTGGTGAACAGTACATGCATATTAAGATTATTACAGTTGTGACTGATCTTCTATAGGTAGGGTTTAACATATACTGTAGCTGAACATACGATTAGTAAACAGTGATTGCTTATCAGTGGTCAGTGTGGCATATTTCGGGCTGCTGTTTTAATAGCCTTTCTTACTGCTTTAGTTTCTTATCAGAAAAATACATTTTAGGCTGTTCTGAGTCTTAGATAAGCTCAAGTCTCAAAGCGTGTAGCAATGCATGTAGCGCTGATCTCAATTTGCTGCCTTGTGTGAAGCAAGAGGGCAGATAACATATTTTGCACGATGGTTTAGACATGATTAATAGATTAACTATACATGTTACTCTGAATCACTTAGGCCTATACGTTTTATTGGCTGAGTTTGCAGTTTAATACCCAAGCAATTAAAGATATTGAAGTTCCTTGGCTGATTTTCAAAATAACTTTGGCCTTTCTAAAACCTCTGGTATGCTGCATTTTAACTAACAGTTTTTGCTGTTTTCATTTTAGTTGTCAGTGGGGCAGAGCCATCATCAGAAACATCAGAATCTGAGTCAGAAAACACTTTCCATGGGCTCAATGGTGGGCGGTGCAGGAGCCCAATATACAGTATGAATATTTTTGCAAATTATTTGCAAAACTGGTGGTCCTGGTTAAGTATTTAAGTTGAAAAAATAGGAAAGCATAAAAAGGTTGTCACCTGTATTTCTGCTATATTTTTTCATATGCACATAAACATAATTGCACTTTGACCATACCACTATACATCCTGGTTGATGTTTAGCAAATTGGTTTCTGGTTTTCTATAATTAATAATTAACTTTCTAGTTTAATTCAGTTTAAACTAATGTTGAAGTGGTAAGATATGGTGAAGGCTCTGTTCCTGTTTATATGAAGACTGAAGGCAGACGACTGTGCTCTTTTCCCTCAAACTTCAGGGTTATTGCAATTGGAAAAATGGCTGTTTTCCAAATGTTTAAATAAGACACACAAAAAAACGGTGTAGCTCCGTAGTTGTAGCTGCAATGGTGCAAATGTTCGACTCTCGTAAAAGCACCTCGCACCTGCTATAATGTGCATTTATTTCCTCATCTGTTTTGTATGCGCTGAGCTATAGGCGATGCCCTTGTAGACTATGTGCAATAGATGTGGATGTTTAGTCCAACTGAGTTTATTCCTGCGGGGTGGCTTTCGAGATGTTTTATAGTTTCCCAAAGCAGCATCCTCCAACTCCGCCAGTCTACTAGGAAACCTTTTAGCAGTGTTTGTACTCACAGAAATATCATCAAAGCTCAGGGCTGTTTTTTAATTTAATTTTTTAAGTTTCATTTTCTCTCTTGAAACATTATACGCCTTCTACAAAACAGGGCTTATTTTTCAGTCGGCGCACCCAATGTACACAATGTTGGTAATTCACCTTTTATAAGGCAGTATTCCTTTTTATAACCTCATATCACCCCCATTAGTTTGTAATCATAGTAAACTGTTTTATTCTGCTGTTTGGCCCTGCTAGCAGTGTGGCTCCAGACGTGGTGGTGTCTGCGGGTTGGTTGGTCTGCCCAACACTGTGGTCCAGAGTAAAATATCTCAGCTGGGTTGCCACTAAATTTAGTACAGACATCTGTTTTCTCATAGGATGAATCCTATCTGATCTTCATCTAGCATCACCAACAAAATCTCTTATTATGACTAGTTTTTCTGTCTTTCTGCCAAAGTCAGCATGATAGCACGGTATGTTAGCATGCCAGCATGAGCTGTTCTTAAACTCAGAACATTGAGGCTCACCAGTCTAACAGCTGAAACTGTTCAAAGTCAACCCAAGACTGACCATGTAGACCTGAGCCTAACTAACTCTTCAACAGTGATGATGTCTCTCTGTTGTGTTATTACACAGTTTTGAGTACGTTTTGTGTTCCTCTGTTTTAGATACAGTAAGTTGCACACACACAAAGGTGAGTGGAGAAGCTATTTATTGCTGGAAAACATTGAATGATGCTGATGAGACAGGACCACGAGATTGTGGTTGTCAAATATTAAATATTAAATGTCTTGAAAAACACTGATTGATGCCTGCTAGCACACGTCTAAAAGAATTTTTTCTGTTCATAAAAAGCTGAACTGTCTTAAATTAAAAGTACACTCCAAAAACAGATTACTATGAGACAAGTATTTATACTGTATAAGTTTAGCATGTAGTATGGAATTGGGACACAGCTATACAGTAGGCGTGTTCCTGCTGTTTGTGCCGTAATTACATCTGTGAAAGTTGGGCTTCGACACACAAACACCCCCACAGTATGCAACATGGTCACACTCTCTAGTACAGTATTGTGCGACTCCTTCAGGCTACAGATGATGCATAGCTGGAAGCTGCATTATTAATTAGATGGGCATAAAGTTGACTCATGTGCACTGTGTGCCACAGCTTGACGTGTGGTCTGCCTCATCAGTGGTTGCGTGGGCGAGAGATTGTGTTTCTGTGTTACAGAATGTGTGCATGCATGCCTGAGCCTGGTGCTGACGGATGGGTTCATGAATAAATGTGCATATTTTCAAAAGCATTAATTACAGGGACGAAGTGAACGTGTGTGTGACTGCATGGACAGAGATCAATTATGCTGGCAATGACGAGTATGTTGTTATTGATTTGGAGGAACACATTGATATGATTAATAAGAGAATAAGGCATAAAATAAGTGAAATGTTTGATGCAAGCGGGGAAACAAAGACATCTGGGAGGGGGAAAGCAAAACAAACATTCACTGAGCATTTAGAGATCAAAGGAAGGAAAGAATGCTGCTGATAAAGATGGACACCAAACTAAAAGCAGTGGAGGGATGAGAGTGCAAAGGAAGGCATGAGAAAAATATATTGAGCAAGTAAGCTGCAGGAGCAAGGAGGAGGGGGAAGATCTGCGTTTCCCTCTTATATAGGTTAAACACACACGGAGCCCCATTGCTTCAATTCAGCCAATAAACCACTTGGCTCGTGTGCATATAGCACATATACAGTATAGTACATTAATAATTGATTTTAGAAATATTGATCCTAATTGGCTGTTGTGTAAAAGACTTGCCCTTCAGTGACGAGGAGTTTCTTTTCTTTTCTTCTGCTTAACGAGGCTGTGTTGCTGTGAATGGCCAGAGGAAGAGGTGCCAAAGAATGTTGTGTTGTCACATCATTCGCAATTTATCGAATCAGTCGTTTTGGTCTTCAAGAACACGTCAGCCAGCTATTTCCACCTGTGCACTTCACTTGCTGTGCAAGAAGATGCAAACGGATGTGCAGGGAGAGGAAAAAGAGGATGACAGACAAAAGAAATGTTGAGATGCAGTAATAGCTAGACAGCATGCAAAAGACCACACAGAGATGGTGACATACTTAGCATTCCTTCTGGGGAGGCAAATCAGGATTCCTGCTGTGATTTTCTTATTCTGTCCCCTCCTCATTTTCATCACCACAGCACCTCATTGTTCATTCAGACCGCACAGCATGCATGCCCAGCATTCTGTACTGATTGGCTCCACCTTGCCTTCTCATACATAAAAGGTCATGACTTCAAACACCTATCTCCGAGAATGCGCTGGGACCGGCCTTATCTCTGACCTCCAGGTACCAGCCTCCCCTTAGGCACTGGCCAATCTCTTCCATGCTTCCTCAACCATAGCTGTCACACTCGGCGCAATTATGTACTGGCTGCACAACTGACCATCATGCTCCACTTATTATCACTCAGACAGAGGCCATTAATTCCACTCTAGCTGAACACAGAGATGTGAGCAGGAGCCACAGAACTTCAGCAATGAGCTGTGTTGTTCTGTTGTTTGACTTTGATAAAAGACGCAAGGGCACCTCGCGCTTCCACCAGGCTGACCAGGCTTGTTGTTGATGGAGAGGGGATTAGATGGTGGAATGGGCATCAGGGGGTCTTGCTCTGTTTCTTACCCAAGAGAAGAACAGAGCACAACTGAAGCCATGGGGGACTGGAAGTGTATGTGGGCACTGATATGTTGTGTGTCTGCATGGGTGTGAAAGACTTTACTGCTCTTTGCAGACAACCTTTTTTGGTGTGTCCATGTGTGCATGTCTGTATGTCCATCACTGTGTGTGTATGTGTGTGTGTGTGTGTGTGTGTGTAGTATGAATGTGTATGTACATGTGTGTCTATGCTGAGGTTTATTAACTCAAGCATGCCAGATTTTGCAGCAATATATGAAAGTGAAAAATCTGTTGCCAGGTTTTGATGTATGGTAAACTCTGATAAAATTGTGTACACACATGCACAATTAGTTGGACAATAAATCCAGGTAGAAAAGACCTGGAATTATTCTGTCACTTTTTCTCTGTTGTAATTAAGAAAGAGGTCTCTGCGCACCTTAATTAATCCTGTCTGTGTAACTTTGTTCTCTGCTCTGAGAAGTAAATCAAACGCTTTCAACTGGAACTTCACTCACTGAAACACGGTCTCCTGTTCCCACCACTTCTCAGTAGATAAGGTCACCAGGAGGAATGTTTTGCTTGTGCGCTCATCCATGTTCTTGAGTGTGTGTGCGTGATTTTCTTGAGTGCACAACTTGTGTCAGAGTTAAACCAGAGAGTGCTGCATTATTTACTTAAAGCTATGCAATGAAAATCCAACATAAAACTTCAGTTTGATAATATTTTGTGTTGTTTGTGTTTAGATGCAATTTATTATAACACATTATCTTGTGTTTTGGGAAAGAGGACATTAAGTTCTCTGCCTTTGACAGATGCTGAAATGCGGTTACATTAATTTACTCTGAACAATATAAAAATGATTGTATTTTAACTCCCAGTTCAAAGTATTGCAACTTCCTACACAAACAGAAAAAAAAGATGTCACATAATGCTCACAAATGGATTGGTTTTTCTCACAGAATCCAACACTGTGTAGATGGGGGGGGGGAGGGGGCTAGACAGACATGGTATCTTTCATCATTGTGTCATAATGTCAGCACTGATACAATAAGCTGCACCACAGCAACCTTTTTAACCAGCTTTAATCTCATACGTAGACCTGCCAGCCACCAGGGCGCTTTGGGACAAACTCAGGAGGGGAACCTGTAAGTGGCAGCCTGAGAATAACTGATGGCTTAGCTCCCGCTTATGTGATCAATAAAAGTGACATCTACACGGGCAGCTCACACACTCAACTTAACACAAGCAGCAGTAACCATGCTACAGAGTTGGATAAGCACTAAGTGTAACTGCATTTACACAAGGATATTGTGACAAAAGTGACAGCTAGTGTATGAACGTGTACAGAGAGTTTTTGTTAAAGGACGATGCCAGTGTGGTACAATTAAGAGGCCTTTCCTGCACACCACTAATTAATGCTGACCCCTTTTGTAAGCATGACACGTTTTTGGATTTATTCCCCAGCAAAACGAGACACTTCCTCATTAGTGTAGTCAAGGATGCTATGACATTAGAGGTTTGAGAGTCAGCTGCTGAAATGCAAATATTTAAAATGGAATAAATTACAATAATCACATTAACCTTTTCATGCCACCTCAGTAGGCTTCTTCCAGGGTTGGTCTCCCAAAAACATGTCTCCCGGATGCTTCTCAAGCTACAAATGTGGGATTTTCCATAATAGTGGCGTCAGGAATGCTCAATGAAATTACAAAGCAACAGTAGCAAACCAATAAAAAGCAGGTTTCATTGTGATGTATTATATGTTTCAAATATGCCTCCCATATCCAAAATTGATCCTCATGCAGCATTGAATGAAAAGGATATTATTCTAAAATCTTCCACGCTTTGGAAAATGTTTGAAATTATAGCATTATATTGTAATTAATTACTTGACACATTCAAAACGAGCTCTTCACATATTTTTCACGTTGAAAATCCTTTCAGCTCAAGCTATTGATGACGCATACACCTCTGAATGCTATAAAGAGCTATGAAACAAAGCGTTTGGTTGACCGTGAAACTTAAATTACAATCCTTGTTGATGTACTACTCGGTTATTAAAAGACTAGTCCTGTTACACCCTGCTGCTGCATCCAGACTCTCAGTAACAGGGGTTAGCTTTAAATAGTCTTTCTTCTTTACTGTGTGCCTCTAAAGTAGTCGTTTTTCACCAAATAACCATGTGACAGCATCATTTGCTGTTCAACTCAGCCTTATCCTCCTCTGCATCAAATGCAGTCTTTCATCATGCTTCTTCTTTTGGCCAGGCTGCCTCTGATACCATATGCCTTTTCAGCTGACCGTGTATTTGACTTGTAAAAAATCCTGCTCAAATTAGTCAGCTGTATTGGAAAGGAAATGTGGTGTTTTACTTAGATTTCAGGTTTTTTACGGTAAAGGATTCTCATCCACTGGCTTTGCATAACATTTGTGTAGCTCTGTTCTGTCCTCCAGGTCACGCAGCAGATACATGTGAAGGAAGGGTATTTAAATTCACTAATGTGCTTACATAATTTTGTTCTCGCTGATTATGGCTCAGTTTAAGGTGTTAGGTCATCCTAGGAAGGAATATATTTCAGAGAAGAAGGAAAAACCTACAGATATTCACATTCTGTATTGCCACAGCCAGAGCTCTTCTTCAGCATTCAACCCCAAATGGTGCTACTTCTGTATTGTATAGAAGTTTTATAAGTCACTCAAACCAGTTCTCCCTTAACAGTCAGTCATCCCATATCAGCCTCCTGTCACTGAGACTGTCAGATGAGTCTGTGTCTCCTCCTGCATGTATTCCTGCCTGCTGTCTTGTCAGTCTAGCTGCAGACTACAGTCTATAATAGTCTCCTGTCCCTCCTGTAGAGGCTGGTCAAAGCCTGCGTATCCCATCCCTGCAAATGCACACAGGCTTGAATAAGACTCTTAATCTCCACAGTCTTATCACTCCTCTCCATCACATCTTGGCTTTGCACGCCATCTGTTGCGCATGTGTCAGGCACATGTGAGTTCTGTTTGTGCCTGCTCTCAGGCTAGCCTCCACCCCTTCCTAACTCACCTTTCGGCCCCAAAGAACAGTTGCCATGGTGACTGTACGTCAGGTTTGGTGGGACGAGTCAAAGCCTCCCAACGGTCCTGAGCAACATTTCACCCTCTCCATTCTTCCATTTTCTCCGAGAAGAAAATAGCCTACTCTTCACAACCACTGGGTTTATTAAAAGAAAGAGTTGCAACTCCCACTATTGTGCCTCAGTTGAGGCATGCAACATCTCATGAATAGAACAATGAGTGACGTGTCTTTGTTTTTGCATCTCCGACTGAATCTCTGTGATACACAGGCAAAGGTGATATTCTTAGCCCGTCTTTTCACCAGCAGCCTGTTATTCATGAACGTGCCTCAGAGTCTTTGCCCACTGTGCTACAGTGGCTACTCTTCCGTCTCACTTCACCGCTCTCCCATGTTTCCTCATCAGCAGAAACAATACGTCCTTTGTTCTATAGATCCAATAGCGGAAACTTGGCCTTTTATTTTAGCTGATGGTTTTATTTTTTTGTTCTTTTTTTGTGTTTTCTTACATTTTATTCATTTTATTTTGCTGCAAAAAGAGTTTGCAGCACTTGTAATATTGCTACTACTTATTTTAGTGTTGCTACTACTAAATATATAATGCAATCATGGTAACCTACAATTCATTAATTAAATGAATAGTTAGGCATTTTGGGAAAACGGCTCATTCACTTTCTTGCTAAGAGTTAGATGAGCAGATCAATGCCACTGTGATATCTGTACATTAAATATAAAGCTATAGTTCAGCACATAACTTCTTGTAAAACTCCCAACATGTCATACAGACATGATGGTATTGATATTTTCAACTAACTCTTGGCAACCCACCCCTGTTAGGATTAAAAGACACCATCCAAGTAGATAATATGGAAATGTATCTTTAATTGCGTACACACTGTACTGTATAAACACGTGTGTTCATGTATACATGGACAAATAGACCCTTTTCACAGCAGACATTTTGGCTTGTCAAAGCCGGAAAAGTACACGTGGAATTAATAGCATTAATGATGGCTGCATTCCATTTAAGAGAGCCAGTTCCAGGGCTCTGATATTGTGTATGCTCACTAAATGACCTGGCTTACTAGGACAATTACTGGAGTGACGCCATCGTTAATGTTATTTCTTACGCCTGTGCTTTTCCTGCTTTGACAAGTCAAAATGTCTGATGTGAAAAGGGTCTACAAACACGTCTTCTTTTCACCTGCCCTTCAACCTCCCTGTCCTGTCCTTCCCACTCTCCTCTTCCCCCTTCTCTTCCTCTTCCTCCTCTGTGGATCTTCTCTGCTGAAGTCATCCATTAACTCCAACCCACCTAACCTCCCCTCTTCTAGCAGCCCACAGTAAGCTGTGACTGAGTGTTAATGTGGGGTCTGATAGTAGCAAGCAATGAAGCGAACAAGTTATTACAGGACAGGCAAATAGAGGCCCGATGAAGCATGAAAACCTCCCTTCCCCAATGTGCCACTCAAACACACACATTCAGAGGTATACAGACAGACAGAAGCACAGAATTAGAAACAGAAGGACAAAAAAAGTCAAACACATACAACACAGGCACATTACTGCTCACTTGCATGAAACTATAAAGACATGAAGAAGTTCAGAATGAGAAAAAAAGATAGGCAGGCTAACAGGGTACTATACACACACACAGTTTGCCCATTAATTCCTTCTTTCTCTGTTCATGCTAACGAGAACAGACATATAGTACATGACAGGGCACAGCAACAGGAACAGGGTGACAGCATGGGACATGAATATTAATACTGGGATGCCGACGGAGCAGTTAACATGTTTTGCTTCCCAGCATGGCTTGGCAGAGCAGCCTTCAATCAATCAATCTTTCATGTCCCACCAGGGGGACGTTTGTTGGCAGCAAGGGTTTATAAAAACTATAAAAGCTAACAGAGGACAATGAGGGTGATCACACACAAAAGTAAAGGCTGAAAACCCTGTGAGTGAGTGAGTGAGAGAGAGAGAGAGAAAAATGGGTGAAAATACAAATTTAGAGATAAAATAGTCCTAAAGGTTCTACATCTAGCATCCTATTTTCTAAAATCCAAGAGTAAAGTGTGTTGATAGCTCTCCCTCTCTTGTTTAACATGCAGGCATCCTGAAATGTAATAATTGAATGAAGGCAGTTGCTCAAAAGGCTTTGGCAGGTCAGAGCGATACAGTGTTTTATTTGCCACAAATACATTATGTCAAGCTGCAACCTAATGAAAAATCCAATGTCTTTTCATTGAGGACACTGGACTTTGGGCTAACATGCAGTGAGAACATCAAGTGTTTCCGGGTCTCTGCTAGATAAAATATACCTTAGTGTTTCACAGTTTCTTTGCAGAGATGCCATTTATCAGTATTCCCTGAGTAGATGTGTCTCATCTGTAAGGTACAGCGTACAAACAAACACCATCTCGAGTGCAATAGTGAAAACGTGAGGTGGGATGGAGGTGAGGCATGGACCACTTTTGTTGCATGGAATTAAAGTTTGATATGTATCGGCATGTCTTCTATATGAAGAAGGTTGTGTGTTAATGGAAGGTGCTAATGCACACAATCATTATCAGCATGTGACTGGATCAGCCAGACCACCTCTGGAGTTGCAGAGTGATTGGATCGCATTAGAACGTGTTCGCTCACAAGTCTGAAATAAAACCACAGCAGGCTCTGCTCTGCTACTAGTCAAGATTATGTACCAAACAAAGGACAATTCTCATCTCCAAAGTCAACAAGAAATCACTGAAACATTCACTGTTGCTGCAAAACACAATTGCTGTAAAAGCAACATGCTTCCTGTAGAGAAAGAAAAGGTGCAGTTTCAACAGTAACCACTGACTCACCTGCATGTTTTTTGTTGACAGTAGATGAACCTCCTGCCCCCCCACCTACTCACCTGCTTTGTATTGTGTGCATAAAAATCTGGGGAAATCGCAATGCAGGCAAAATGCAGACAACCAGAAAGAAGACTTGCTAGAAGTAAGTGCAGTGGAATGATTGTGTTATTTTCCAGATGCAGACTTTAGAATTTAATAGCAGGTGTAAATTGGGTCAGAAAGACGGTAAAAGTGGGATAGTTTCAGTTGTATTATGTTTTTTGGTGAAGTTTATTGCGACTATAGCCACCACAGTCACTTTTAAGAGTTTGTTTTTCACCCTCTAAGTTCCTCTCTACTGGTAATGGAGTCTGAAGAGAGTAAAGGCATGAACTCACTAGACAACCCACAAGTTGCTGTTTGTAGATCCTCCCCCCTCCCATTTTTTTTCAGATTCCGCCACCATGTGGCATGGGTTTAGTTCACTCTGGACCAGGATGAAAGGATTTCTGGGATTTTGTTTGTATTGCTGTTTTCATTCGTATGAGCATCTGCAAGCAGTCTGTGTGGATGTGTTTGAACTTCTCATAATCTCATTGTAAGCTGTGCTCATGGATGTACAGTATGTTCCTGGTTGGCGTGCACTCTGCATAGGGGCACTCGTATGTTAATTGCTCATGCACGTCCTCGCTTTGCTCCACATGCCTGCCCAATACTAATAGCAATGGATGAAGAGTATATGCATGGGTGTTGCCAAGTGAATGAGAGCTGTCTGCCCCCTAGTGGTTTCACTCTCTTCTCTTCTGTTCCCATGGTCCCTTCACTCATACTGGACTTAAATTGGAAAGCACTCCTGTGACCAACCTCTATAAGCTGAAGACAGTTGTACTCGACACATAGCAGCAAACCCTGGAATGCTCAAACAAGAGGATGATTATTATTTTTTCTCCACTTTGGACTTTTTTTAAAGATGGCAGTTTGTAAATGTGAAATGAGTCTTCGGTGCAAAGGGAAAGTACAGCACATCTGTGCAGGCTCTATCTTTTCCCTCAGGAATGAGCCAGAGGGAGGTTATATCTCCATTCCCTTTATTCAGATGCATTTTAAGTGTGGCACTGAAGACATGTGGAGTCTTTTATTAGCCCGTCTTCTTTTCATTTTATTTTTCTCATTCATCTTCAGATGAGCATATTCTGACAGTTCAATCAGGATAAAGGAATGCACTCCCATTTAAATATTTTAAAAAAGCTTGTATCTCAGGAACCCAATAGCATGTCTGCTGTTGATCTGCAGCATAGTTTGATTAAAGACAGACAAAGGAGTGCTTCAGAGCTTGTTGTAATCACTACATGCTCAATAGCCTATTGTACACTAACATTGGCCCTGACTTTGCTTCAGTAGCTGCATACAATTTTCTATTTGTGATCATGTATGTGTGCACCAATAGTCTGTGTCGTCTTGTTTTCAATTTAGAAATATTTTGATGTGAAAGCTTCTCTTATTGAACGTGGCCTGTGCTACAGAATAATGTAAATCTTGGAGCTGTCTTAAAAAGGTGACATTTTCCAAATAAGCATCTACCGCTAAAACACACTGATGCACAGTTCTTAGAGGCAATCATTTAGATTTTATCATGCGGACAGTATCTTTTGAATAAAATGCTACTTACATTTCTAAGCTCATCACCAGAGTATTTACTAGAGCTTAAAGAAAATAGATTTTTGAGGCCAAAATCCATTTCAATATTTAACAGAAAACAGACTGATAGTGATATATGTGTCTATTTGTTTTGTGACATTAGCCTAGACCATAACCAAACATAAAGCAACAATTTTGATATGGATCCCTTAAATTTTGTTATGTAAAGACACAATGAAATGATGATTTTTCCAAGCTATAATCCTGTGTCCCAGTGTTCATTTATTGCTGTTGCCTGCTAAATATGTGTCAAAACATTTTGTTTTGTATTTTTATATAGAAATGCCTAATTTCTCTTCTCCAAAAACATAGAATGATTTGGGGCGACTAGCTTACTCCTGCTCATAATACAAAACCACACCGTTAGCTTGTTGGTTGTAATAGCTAGCAGTGTATATGTGTGTACTAGTAGGTGTGTGTTTGGATCTCAGTCAGCAAAACCTTGAGTTATATTTCCAAGAGATCATGGTTGAGGTCTGTTCTACAAATGCAGATGTGCACGCAGGTTCCTGCAGATGGTGAAATCCTGATTCAATGGCGGAAAATCCTGCAATTTGTGATCATCGTCCAACACCTCCTTTGCCTACAGCGTCATATAGTACAAAACAACACGTCCCAGCTCCACACAGAGCTTCGGGGCTCATTATGTTCCATGCCATGGCACTCGTAACGATGTGGCAAAGAGGCATGTTAACTAACAGTGGGGAATTACAGTGGCGTGTGTGTGCGGTATACTAGCATCTCATCCCATTGCTGGACGGCGTTGCAGCTGCCTCTGAAACCTGGGGGCTCTGCGGCTGAGAAGTGCTGGAGGGGCGTCTTTGAGAAAACATGTCGTGGAGAAGGATAAGGTTTCACAGGGTAAACGACTCCTTCTGCTGCCGTTGTGGGTTGTGGGTTTGGTGGGACAAGCTTAGCAAAGTGATACGAGGCAGCAGAGAGAGAGACGGAAGGTTTTGTTTAGGTTGCACAGATTTTGCCTACCGCAGCTTTAATGGCCATATGATAAAATAGGACGGTAATATCAGACATATCAATAAATATATGTCAGTCTGTTTCTGGTTCTTACCTGGTATGACGTCACTGAGTCATCCCTGACAATGCCCGTACTTGGTTTAGTTCTTTTTATTTCACACAGTAGTAGAAGAAAAAGGAAACTGTCAAAGAACATTAGGATTGCCCACCAAGAGCCTGGTTCTGCCTGAGGTTTCTGCCTGTTAAAAGGCAGTTTTTCCTTGCCACTGTCGCATAGTGCTTGCTCATGGTGGAATTGTTGGGTCTGTAGATATAGAG
>JAVQJF010026300.1:0-10259 GCA_036023855.1 Gadopsis marmoratus | reverse complement strand
ATTTTGTGTGTGGGTCTATAAGTGTGTGTGTGTGTGTTTGTGTGTGTGTGTGTGTGTGTGTGTGTGTGTGTGTGTGTGTGTGTGTGTGTGTGCGTGCGCGCACGCAAAGCTCAACACTTCAAACAGCTGCTACTTGAGAGACACACACACACACACACAGGTGGAGACTGTAGCTATGGTAACTGTTGCCACACATCATGCTCTCATGTATGTCCCTCATGCTGTCTTTACACTTTATATGCTGTGTATTTATTCAATCAATCTTTAAAATATAGCTGTATATACATTTTAATATTAGTGTGAATGCTGATCCAACATTGATGTAACTATTTAAGTCATGGGACATACACATTTTGAACTGTCTGCCTCAAAGCATCAGAAAATCCTTCAAGTGTCTCATTTACTGTAATGTATTTTGGCTCCCAAAGTCTTGAGCAAAACACAAATGAGAGGACTTTTGAAACTGATTTCCCTGCCATTTTTTTTTTACTTTAGCTATGCAAGTTATACATCTACAGTAAATGTTCAGCAATGCCTTCTGTTGCAAATTTTCTGAACACACACATACTGACACACACACTCTGGTGGAAGCCGGTAGATAATGCAGTTCAGCTTTCAATTCTGGAATTTAATTACACATTTCTGGATTTTCAGCAATTCTTTGCAATTTATTCTTCTTCTGTATGTTTCCATGCATACTTTCAGCTAAAGAAACAATTCAAATGTAAAAATGTTATGCTTTTAAATGACAATTATATTTCTATGTGACTTTTCCCTTACTCCCAATTCTACCAGTTTTACATTTTACCTTCCTTGTTTTTAAGCTGTGTGCAATACATTTGAGCCTTATGATTTTTCAGGCAAATTAATTTCAGATTTCTGCACTTTCAGCAATGCTCTGTAATTAATTCTTCTTCGAGTACTACCTCAGGACATTTCAATATACAAAAACCATTCAGCTGTTAAAACTTGCTCTTTAAAGGACATTTATGCTTCTACACAACTTTTATTCCACCACTGACCAACAATATCACAGTTTAGCTTCCAGCTTTTCCAGCAACGTATTTCAGCTCTTAGCT
The DNA here is from genome assembly GCA_036023855.1 of Gadopsis marmoratus. Lineage (NCBI taxonomy): Eukaryota > Metazoa > Chordata > Actinopteri > Centrarchiformes > Percichthyidae > Gadopsis > Gadopsis marmoratus. The sequence goes on along the minus strand of JAVQJF010026300.1, from coordinate 9,180 downwards.
TATTTAGGTAATGTAGTTCAGCTTCCAATTCTGGCATTTCAATTTGCAATTCTGCATTTTCAGCAATGCTTTGCAATGTATTGTTCTTCTGTATGTTTTTCAGTTGACTAATACATCTGCATATTTCATGCCACAGAAACAATTCAAATTTATTTAATCTCGTAGCTTCTATAGTTAAGCTTCCTGTTCTTGCAATTCATTTAGCAGTGTTTTGCTAATTTGTTCCAGCTTTCACATGCATTTTCTACAGGATTTTTCTAGTTGCATTTTAATATGTCTAATGGCTAGCGAATATTAAATAGGTATTCTATTCCACAAAAGTCCAGAGCCTGGTTCTGCTTGAGGTTTCTGCCTGTTAAAGGGAGTTTTTTCTTGCCACCGTCTCTTGGTGCTGCTCATGGTGGGAGTTATTGGGTCTCTGTAAATAAAGAGTCGTTCTAGACCTGCTCTATACGAAAAAGTGCCCTGAGATAACTTTGTTATAACATGGCACTATACAAATAAAACTGAATTGAATATACAAACTATGGCACTAAGGGATGCTGACACTGATTACATAGTGCCACATATAAAATACAAGCATACACAAGAATGAATCATCTAAATACAAAGAAAAGAGGAGATTGTGTTTCCATTTACTAAAAATAAGAAACAGGGTGTATTTACTCACAATCTTGCTTGGACAAGAATTTTGAGCACACATGCTTTTCAGGTCATTTGGATCTGGAGAGGGATAAAGATGCCATAAGGTTAATATGATACTCCATTTGCTGCTGTGAAATCCTGTTAAGAGTTGCCTGTTCTTCAGTGAGCCAGAAAACTGAAAATAAAAACAGCAATAGAAAGCAGGCTGGCATAGCTAACTACTCTCACAACTAAACACAGTTCTTTCTCAATGTAATTAAAACATGTTCTTTCAGCAAGCCTTTGTACAAACGATTAGTGTGGGAATTAGCGCTGTAAATGGAAACTAAGGAGGAAGAAGGTTGAACTCATTAATGTGTCCACTTTCAGAAAGTGTAGCAACTGCACAAGAAGGTAAATCCTCCATGTTTGATGAGAAAATTTTTTTTTTTTAAAAATCAAGCCACTCAGCAAAATATTAACATATTGTAGCCCTCCAGCCATTGAGGAGGCAACACTCACGCTCAATGAGGAAGAGGAAGCAGACAATGCCCATAGCTGCGATGATGAGCCCCGGTACGATGAAGGACAGTCCCCAGTTGGAGGAGACCCAGTAGCCGGCAATCAGAGAGCCCAGGATGTTTCCCACTGAGGTGTGGGAGTTCCACAGCCCCATGATAAGTCCACGCCTGACAGGAAGACAAGACAGCAGTGATAGACACATCAGGGTAGTGACTTTAGGAGGCAGTGAGTCACCTCCTTGCTGGCTATGCAGTATATCTTCCTGTGTGATAAATTAAATTGAGGCAGTTCATCTTAAGGTTTCATGCTTTTGTGTTCAAATTCAGCTGTTTCAAAAGTTTAAATGGACTTACAGCAGAGTAATGCATCACACCTCTACTAATTGAAATAATATAATAACTTTATTTATATAGCACCTTTTAAAAACACAGTTTACAAAGTGCTTAGACAGACAAAGCAAAACACATGATACAACAGAAAACAAAAAACAGGATAAAAGATTAATAATACAAATAAAAATAATTAAAACTCATAAAAGACAATATAAAAACAAGAACAATATAAAAACGATATAAGGATGACATCACATGAAAGCAAGTCTATAAAAATTAGCTTTAAGAAGTGATTTAAAAGAGGTTAATGACTCTGCGAGTCTTATCTCCTCAGGAAGGTCGTTCCCAAGTCGAGTTGCCCTGATGGCAAAAGCACGGATTTAAGTCTCGACTCTGGAACGGCCAGAAAGGCCCCACCTAAGGATCTAAGGCGCGAACTGGCTCATATGGGGTCAGCATTTCAACTATATAGCTTGGGGCCAGACCCAGGCGTGCCTTACAAGTGATCAAAAGAAAATCTTAAAATCAATTCTCAATCGAACGAGGAGCCAATGGAGAGATGCCAGGATTGGGGTGATGTGATGTCTCATCCGTCGCCAAGGTGCAATACAAGACATGACCATGTTTGAAGAGGACATTGGGTATAAAGCTAATGTTAGCTATGATTCAAAGTCTGTGGCTCTTTTTTGTTTCTGTCTGTCGCAAGCTGCTGTCATATAGTTAGTCTGTGTCACTCTTAAGTCATGATTTCTTTCCCAAAAGAGACCCTATGACATGATTTACAGAGCAGATCTGTAGACTCCAGCAGAAATTGTATTACACACTTAAACCATCCAAAACCACAAACTCATCATGAAATGTTCTCTAATACAGTAGCCAAATTGAAATCCAAATTGTATTTGTTTCTCTGGTGAACTCAGTCTGGCACTGAGAAGACCTTACCTTCCTTTTCCAAACCAGTTCCCGATGCAAGTCACAAGACTGGGCCAGCCAGTGGTTTGGACTAAGCCGTTGGCCACCTGAAACCACGAGAGGACGAATGAGGACAGCATTTGTTTTACAATGAGGTATTAGAAAAGGAGGTATTTAGCAATTTTCTTGGATGACTGCACATATTATTTGTGTGACCATGGGTAAGTGCATGGGTACATAAACTTGTGACTATGTATGTGTATGTGTATGTGTGTGTGTCTGTCTGTATTTGGATTTGCAGTTATTCATTCATCTTCTTATGTGGCCATACAGTACATACCACAGGGTCCTTTGCTCTACCACCTCCAACAAAAACACAATAGCTAGCTAACCTGTACCCCAAGCAGAGCTATGAAGAGAATTTCCCTCATAACCTGTGTGTCTGTGTTTGTTTACTGTGTGCGCCTGCCGGCTCTATGACTGTGCTATGACTGGTGCAAGCCTCGCAAATTGGCGCATTAATGCTTGTGGTCTCTGCTTCAACCTTTTTTGGCAAAAGTGGTATTTAATGATTTACTAATGCATTATGATATGCCTCACCTGGACAAATATATAGAAGCCCAGGCTGTGGATGTTGTAGACATAACCCAGTCCAAACAGGCAGGTGAACAGGCCGCTGGTCAACATGCCCACTGTTAGGTAAAGTCGAATGGGCAGGCGCTCCCCAATGATGCCACTGCATGGGCGCATAGTGGTGACATCATATTAACCACAACAGCTTAGTCTCATCAGTCAGGCAGAGGCTATGTTGTTGCCACTGTTGACCATAAATCAGAGCAGATCATCATGATACGTGCAGTCCCTCAGGGTTTGATTGGCCCTTAGACTCACTCTATCAATGCTTGCTAGCTGAATGCAATTAAGACAGAAATAATTGTATTTAGCAACAAGGAGGAAACAATGAAATTTATTGCTGAGCTTGATTCCAGAGTTATAAAGATGAAAACCAAAGTTAGAGACCTTGGTGTTTTAATAGACTCAGACCTCAGTTTCAGCAGCCACATCAAGGCAATAAATAAATTAGCATTTTATCATCTTAAATAAATAGTAAGGCTTAGAGGTCTCATGTAAAACCCATTCATGCCTTCATTTCCAGCAGGGTGGACTATTGTAACAGCCTCAGACAACTTCAGCTCATTCAGAACGCTGCTGCCAGAGTTCTAACGAGAACCAAAACAACTGAGTACTCCTGTTCTTAAATCTGTACACTGGGTTCTTATAGAATAGATTTTAAAGTGCTGCCGCTAAAATATAAATCACTCAATAATCTTGGGCCAAAATACGTTTCTAAACCCAGCAGGGCCCTTAGATGTTTAGGAAGCAGTTAACTGGTTGTACCTCCACTCAGAAGCCAACAGGGTGAAGCTACGTTTAGCTGCTATGCAACTTCCTGATGACCTCAAACCCTTGCTACTTTCAAATCCAAATTAAAACCTCAGCTGTTCTCCTGTACCTTTGCTTGACTGGTTTCTCTAATGCATTTTTCCCCCTTTGTTGCATTGGGGCAACTTACAACTTATTACTGGGCAGTAAGTGTAACCTTCAAAGTAGAGAATATGTATCACTTCTATTTGGTCTGTTACGTAGCAGGATAGCTCAAAAACCTGTTTCACCACAGGACAAGTGATTAGTTTACAGTAATGATCCAGATCCGGTTCTTGTCATCTCACCTGAGGTACATTCCGACTGCATAGGCACAGAGAAAGGAGTAGTCCATGGCTCCTAGCAGCTGTTTGTAGTTCCGTTTATCTGGTTATATAAAAAAGTGTTGTATAGCTCAGGACACTTGTACATCAGGTGTTTATTGGTCTTTATGCTGCCAGAATCTTCCCTAACCAAAGCACCAAAGCAACAGTAAACAAGCTGTAAAAGCAGCTATTTGCTTTGCACATTTAATTTTTAACATGCAATCAATTATTGTGTTATTAATATCAGAATCAGATTTTTTAATTTCTAGTAAACTAGGAGGTGCTAAAAGAGCTCAGTAATACTAAGATGGCTTCAGTGCATTCAGTACACCCAAACCTGTAAATGTCACTCTTTGAAACCCCTCCCCTCCAATAATCAAGCAGGTACAAACCAAAAGGCTTCCAACTGCAGTCCATGTCTGTGTGGAGAGATGGCTGGCTGCCATCGCCACTGCTGGAGGCAATGGTGGCTAGCTCACTGACAGATGAACAATTCTTATGGAGCTCGCTCTGTCAATTTAAAACAAGAGTACCATTCAGTTGGCCAGAAAACACCACATATGTGCCTGAGATGTAAATGTTTAATCTAACCCTCTGCTCTTTGTCCATACCAGTTTGACTTCTTGGGCGAAATTAAAAGAACAGGGAATGTTTTTTGACTACATACACACATATTTGACATCACTGGGCCAAACAGAAGGCTGACTGGCTTTTTCTTTACATCTGTTCTATCACACAATAAACAAACAATCAAACATGAGGCAAGGATGCATAAAAGTGCCATGATATATTAAGTTACCAACAATGTTTTTTGAAAAGCAAAAAAGATTTCAATACTTTTTTCTATAGTGTCTGCTCATCATGTGGAGAGGAATGGCGTGACTGCACAACTTGAACAGCAGTGAGAACATCCACTGAAAACAGCTTGGTCTATGACATGACAGAAAGCTCTAGATTGAATTACAGTATGTTCACAATAATTGTTACTGTGTCAAAGGTTTACAGAGTGATGTTTGGCCTGAAATTGTTTTCCTAAAACATTACATATGGATTTACATATGAATAAACTGCCTCTCTTGGAAATTCCCCTTTTAACTATTTCACCTGAACCAAAGCTCTGTCCAAGAAGACACCCATCTGACATTACCAGTTCGACAGCCCTACCATTCATTAATTTACCATGTTCCAGACCATCAAGCCTCACTCCCCATTCCAAACGAACACTTCTTAATCACCTACACCAAGTCTTATTGTTACAAAAGAAAATCTAAGTGGAAGAAAAACAAAGAATATGAATCAATGATAAAATCACATTAGTAATAGTGCATGCAGATGCATTGATGAATGTCCTGTTAAGTAGTTGAGAAAATTAACTACCAAGAGAATTCTCCCTGTTTATTTTGAGATAAAGTAAGGTAAGGCATCATTTACCTTCCATATTATACTAATTTGTTTCTATATTCTAATCAAGCCTATGCCCTAAAATTTCAGGTTCAATATGTAACAACTCACAGAAAACTTCATAAAACCTGTATGCCCGCCTTTTTACTTTTTTGGCCATTAAGTGTGAATGTAGCATTATGCAGGTAGTGTGTGAACTGATTCCATTTTTTTCTTTGTCTTATGTTGCAAGGTTTTCACTAGATAGGTTTTCCACAACATTTTCTTGCACCAAAACACCCTCTGCCACCACCCTTTTATAATAATTGTTCAGTATTACTCACTGTACAGAGACCCATGTGATCTGAGAGCAGACCTCACCTCATCCTAATACACAGAACAGTTTCTTACATAAGACTACTGGTGTTGCACTGTTTGTGTGATACATATCTTGCAACCAGCACTGAGCTGCTGTGAGCAGCCGTTTTTTGGTCAGAATCTTAATGCACAGAGCCAGTAACACAAGAGACCCTGGACAATGCCCAAGCCTAGCCTCTAAACACCTTACCTTGACGATGCTAATGGGTTTCCTGGAGAGGTGGAAGCTGGTGTAGAGCAGGAAGGTGAGGATGAAGGTGAGAGCTCTGTACCTGCAGAGAGGAAACAGAAGAGGGCAGTACTAAGACCTGAGGTACTAGCCTCCTGAGAAGCGAGGAAAAACATATCTTCCATTTTATCTTTTTTTTGTCTCAGCATGAAAACGATGTTCCCCTCATTTCACCCAAAAACATGAGATATCATTGGAAATGCCAGGATGTCCTCTATTTAGCACATCAGGACTTAGTAGGGTAGCTCAAATGAGTCAAAAGATATAGACCAAAAACCAATGTCCACTACAGAGGACTTAAATTAACTGGCCGGGTCTCAGGAGGATATAGAACAAATCGCCCCCTGTGAACTGAATGGAACCAGCATCTTCAATTTCAGCTTGAGGAGAGGGGTGACCATTTTTACAAGCTTGCTAATCTCCTTCATTGTCAACAAGAGATGCTAAACCACAGAACAAATATTTGCAGAGATCATGTCTCACATCTCAAAAGTAGCAACTGACGCATTCATGCACTGCAGTCAAAGCAAATGGTATTTAGGAACATTTGTGTAACATTAACAGGTGTTGCGCTGACATGCCTCTCCCAGTCCTATTATGTAACTGCTATATTTAAGCAAATATATAAAGCACATGTAATCATCAGCCAGAATGAGAGTGACGTACTCTACAACTGATTCGACCTCCCACTCCCACTAGCTGGTGTGTTACAACACACGTCAGACGACAGGGAAAAGTGTTGTGAAATATTTAGACACACAGATACGCTATTTAACATGTGTCTGACGTCTCAATGACAGTAAATATGTAATGACACTATTATCCTGCAAACATGTTCCTGGTAATAGAGAAATACCGACCCAATAGAATGTCTGAGACAGCTGAATTGCAAAGCATCCACCACCACAGATACCATTAAAAGCAAACTGACAAAGCCAAATTTTATCATTCATCATCTGTCAATGTGAAAATATGGTTACACCCATCTATGGTTTCATACAGGATTCATTTTGTTTGCTTTATACTGTATTTCAGTCACTCATTTTTATGCTGTTTTTATATTTAGTCAGAGTATTCTGATTTTATCTGTGCTGATAAAATCAGAATAGCACATTCAATAGCACATTAGACTGCTTTTTCAGGCTCTTTAGCGGCCACTGGAGAAGGACCAAGGAGCAGTTTGAGCAGAGTAACTGGACACATTCTTATGCAACAGCTGGACGGCATGCTGTGAGCGTGTTCCAGTGTATGTCAGCGTGTGTATGAGTATAGCAAGTTGACAAAAAACAACAGCTACACAGCTGGCAAGACACTGCTCCAAACCAGCTTCAGTGTAGCACACAGCATACTGTGAGGTAAAGCTGCACACAACTGAAAAAATATATAATTCACAATATAGTCTACTGCACTTTCAGGTTTAATTTATAAACAGGACACCTCAAGCAAAAGCACCCTCAACAGTTCAAACGAAGTGGCTGTGGAATATGCACAATTAATAGGGCTCAACAATGAATTGCAGTTTGAATGGGTGTTATTTTAAAATGCAACGTTAACGTCTTAACAAGCTGTGAGAAATGTGTGACTAAAGTGACTATTTTCATATGACAACTGTCACCACCAAGTTTACTAAAGGTGTAGATAAGTAATGTTAATTGCTTGTCTTGACCAAAGTTGGCTGTCATCTGGTTAATAAGCTTTTTGCATGCCAGTGTCTGTACTATTTACACTCAGATCACTTGGCCAAAGACAGGGAGCAGGTTGTATCATTTTGTGTACCTTGTACATGTCATTTGCCAAATGATCCAAAGACGTATTTGTCTAAACATAGAAAAAACTTGGTTCAAGTTAATGTACTAGTTTCACTGGTCTTTCAATTTAATATGTTGCTATGAAGTCACAGACAGTGGTGCTGTGGTCGCTGCTCTCCAGTCTCTAAGGCTCTTAAACCATGTTAATTAGCAGCATTATGACACAAGAATACCAGTCACTCTGCACCACCTCCCCTGGCTGGCAGAAGGAATGCCTCGTTGGTCCATCTTCTCACTGTCTTGAGCACAGGCTTAGCAGATTTTAGTTTCTGCCTGTAGGTCAGGAGAAGATGAACCAGACTGTGATCAGAGAGCCCCAAAGATGCACAGGGAACAGAGCCATAGCCTTGTGGTGTAGCAATGGTTTGTATCCTTGGTGGGACAGAATGTTTGTATCCTTGGTGGGACACTTAATGCGCCATCTGTATTTTGGAAGTTCATGGTTGAGGTTTGCTCTGTTAAAATTGGACAAAAATTAGCGATCACTGAGAAGGTTTGACAGAAAGTTCCTCTAACTTTCCTGCCATGCAGATCTTGACCGACGCTCACTGGGCAGGCTCATGTCAACCCTTTGAAAAAACTGTTTTTGGGCGAGAAAAATTATGTTTTAGTCTAGACAAAAAGATGGAACTAAGTGAAAAGGATGCGTTTACAAATTTAACCAGCTTAGTGTGGACAGCAGAACTAATTTCCTTCAAGGCCAGTCATCAAGTCAAAGTGTCTGTGAAATTTGTACCTCTGGATATTTTGGAGAATGTTTAGACATTTCTTGATTTCAAGATTCTGGTTTTCAGTATGATTTAGGAGGGTACTTATTGTATGTACCCATATTTACTATTTTGTATCACTTTGATGACAATTATTTATTACAGCAACAAATAAACCTTTATATACATATCAGTATAGATGCTCAATAAACTGCTCAAAAGAATTTAAAGGAACACATTGAAAACAGATCAGATCTCAATGGGAAAAAAAAATCATGCTGATATCTATACTGATATGGACTGGGTAATGTGTTAGGAAGGAAAGGATGCCACATCGTTTGATGGAAATTATCAACCTACAGAGGGCTGAATTCAAAGACACCCCGAAAATCAAATCCTGGAATCTCCTCCATGCTGTTGTGACTGTGCTGGGAGACACAGCAAGCCTTCTGGCAATGGCCCATATTGATGTGCCATCCTGGAGGAGTTGGACTGCCTGTGTAACCTCTGTAGCGTCCAGGTATCGCCTCACGCTACCAA
>JAVQJF010026296.1:0-12671 GCA_036023855.1 Gadopsis marmoratus | reverse complement strand
ATTTTTTTTTTTTTCTGAACCGTTTTATATCCAATCATAAACAAACAGGGTTTTGATATTTTTATCAACCCCACCCCCCCCCCCCCCCGCCCAAAATTTAACAGGTTGGAAGCGAAAATGGCTGTAATTCAGACACAGGACATTACCAGGCAGTAAAGTGTCTGAGGTCTACAAGCCACAGATGTCAGCAGACCAGACAGACACTGACGCTGACCACATATTAACTATCCACTTTAACGTCATGGTCATTGTTTTATTTCAGAGTCAGTGTGTTGGAGTACAGAGCCAACACTGACTGTTCTGTTCAACCAAACTGCTTTATTTCTAGTCCTCATTACGTTTCAAGGACATTGGCTGTGAGTCTGACCCTGATGTCTCCCGTCTCTTATTCTGTTCTCTCTGAGTTTAGAGCATAGTATCCCATGAAGGACACCATCCCATTAAAAACATAATAAAATTATGTTGATCTCCCTTTCAAAGCGTGCTCGCCTTACTAAGTTTTAAAAGGATGCAATTAAAAGTATTTGAATCCCTGTGATGTGTTTGCTATTCTGTGATTTCAGCATGGTCTGCTGGCCTTCAAGTTCATCCTGACCTACCTCATCCCAGATGTTCCCAAACACATCCAGATCAAACAGGCCCGCCTGGACTTTGAGTCAATGGAGGCCTTCAAGAAAAAGGTAAAACCTGACTATATAGTCTCTGTATGGACACATGCAGAGTCAGCATAAATACAAACAGCAACCATAAAGACAAAATACAAAAGGGCTGAACGACATGCAAACATATCTTATGTTGAGAGTAACACTAAGTCCATTCATATATTTTAATGAAGGAACATATTGCAATTTATATCATCATATGTTAGTTATATAATGTATCATGTGGCACCATTGCTACCACGGCAAAACAGCTATTAACAGTGGAGAAAAATTAGTCTTTGGGAAAACAAATATTGCAGATGTTTCCATTATGTGTAAGCCGTCATACAGCTGCTGTTTTGTTTGCATTCAGTTTTTTTTCTTTTTGCGTTTTCTCTTCCATTTGTATTAGTGGAAGCTGTCCTCCTGTTTTACTGTGAACTGTGCTGAACATTGTCAGCAAGAAACGCAGAGCTTTTTGATGCCTGGGAACAAAAATATCTGGGGGAAAATATCCATTTAAACTCGCCAGAACGTTTAATTTCAAGTGAGTCAAAAACAAAACCAATGAGTCTTGTCATGTTATATTAATTACACAGACACATACCCTGAATGTATTAATCAAAATCAAGCCATCAAGAGGTTTCCCAGCACCAGATGCTGACGATCACTTAATGACTAAAAGGCAAGCTTCTTCATCGTGTGTGTGGGGGGGGTGGGGGGGGACTTTGGAATATTCATGGCGCTGTGTTTAAAAAACATATATGCAGTTTTAAAACATCTGTACACGTGTTTGCAATGGATACATCACTTAAGCAGTGATTCCCATCAGTCCAGGCTGAAGTCCGTCGTCAACATACTGTATAATAGAATAGAAAATAATATATCTTCATTGTCCACCAGGGTGCAAATTTGTCTTTCGCTTCACTACACACAAGAAACATCATGGACAATCACACAGACACAGTGCACAGATAAGAATATTGATGGCACTTGGGTTGTTCTTAAATACATTTTTAGCTGCCAAAGGGACTCTACAGCGCCTCCCGGAGCTCAAAGGCTCAAACTGGCTGTAGACAGGATGGGAGCTATCTGCCAGGAGACTCCTCGCCTTCTTCCTCATCTTCCTCGTCCTTTCTGTGAAACATTTAGTCTAGGGCTTTCTGGGATTCTCCAACAATTCTGCTTGCCATTGACACAATACTACAAAGTGTATTCTTAACTGTCCAGTTTAGGTGACCGTACCAGGCAGAAAGCTGAAAAGTTAACACAAAATCTGCTGACCAACACCAAGACTGTTTTTCTGTGTGCGTGTGTGTGTGTGTGTGTGTGTGTGGAAGCTCAGAACTGTACCAATGTATTACAAGGATTCCACAGTTTCAACACATTGACTATCAAGTAAAAACTGGCTCTGTCCTCAGATCATGTTTTGTGCAGATAATTGATTATTTTATCTTGGCCACATTGATTTGTAACTGGCTAATGCAACCCCGTGTTCGAAGGGCCTTTGTGTGGGCCAGATAAGACAGGCCAACTAAGCAGGTCATCAGCATACAATCTAAAATGTTTCTCATTAATCACAAAATCATTGGTTAGAAAAACAGAGAATGCTAACAGCCTCCACCGTGTGTTGCCCGAGGACACTTCAACATGTGGACAGGAGGAGGTGGGATTGAACCAGCCCTGGGATTAATGGACGAACCGCTCTACCTCCTGAGCCACAACAATACTATCCTGCAGTTAAAATGAAAATGATAACGGTGACAAAACACACTCCGTACAAGCTCACGTTGGGCCCGTGTATGGGCAGTCACTTAAACAGTTTTAAACCACCGCACCAGGATGGAGAGCATGTGTGCGTCGTATTCAAAGCAGAGTTAAAATCCGCAAATAAATTCGTACGTGAGCATTTGTCCATCAGGAATGATTAGCAACCACATTAAAGTTAAACTCTAATACACCACATAAACCACTGGATGGATGGTTTGTTTAGTGTAGATTAGGCCTAAGCGTTATTACATTGCATCCTTTTGAGATTCAAATATCACACATGCATACTTTGCAAAGTTAATGCCAATAGAATATATGTTGTGTTATTAATTCGATTTTGCCATTCTATCAGGTATTTATCATATGGTGATTTACACACGCGCACACATTTTGTGGCCTTGTTGAGGCTGTAATAACCACCAGCCTCCCCACACTATGTAGCCGGAGTGGAGATCTCATGTATATGTGCATTACAAGATGCTGGTCCATAGCTTCCCATTTAACATTAAGAAGGGGGCTCTTGACGCCTGTCATAGACCACTTTCCTGAAGACAAATGATGTGCGTTATGCTAATAGTATTGATATGGCTCCACGGTAAAGCATTAGCCGCTCGGCAGCGTAGCCATTTGTTTGCTGCGGACTGACGAGGCTGAGTGCTTCTCTGATGAGCTGTTTGCATTTCGGTTCATCATTTATCTCATGTGGGTATTTTTGTCAGACATTTCCTGCTGCTCGTTGGTAGCCATCTTACAGGTTTGACTCTTTACGTACAGTTTCCCCGTCCCCAAGAAGGACTGCTTACATAATCCCGTCCTTCTAATGCAGCTTACACACGGAGATCAAGTGATTTCTGCCGTCTTTACCATTGAAGGTCATGGGTTTACACTGTTAGAGGTAATAAGAAATGTGTCCTTCTCTTCATGTTTATTCCCAGTCCTGCTCAGGCCGCAGCCATGATGAAATACCTGCTGTGGACTGGTGTGTTGTTTTGCATTCTGTTCTGTCAGCCAAGATGTTTGGTTTGATGGCTGTTGTTGTGGTCTCTTGGTTCTACAGAGACAGCACCATGGAGGGTGAGTAGCTCTGGCTATGTGAGTTTGGATGGTACCGGTTTGTAGCCTGGAGTGACATTATTAGAGGCTCTTGTGTTTTCATGATGTTAGTAATTTATAGTCTCTCCTCATCTAATATCCTAATTCCATTGGTTTGTTTTTTAAATCTGTGATCTAACATGCTGAGTTCTGTTTGTAAGTTTGGATATTTAGCCAGATCACCTTTTCCCCTGGTCTCAACCAAGGTTAAATTCAGTTTTGGGTGATTTTAACAGTCAGCATGGCATAATATTTAACCTCGTCACACCTGACCTACGGTATCATTTGCTCAAGATTAAATATATATATCCTGGGGCTTAAATGTTTCCCTTTTACTGCCTTGTTTGCAGTGGATGTCTGTTTGACCGCAGCCTCAGAAACACAGGCAGACAGACAGAAAAGCATTCTGAGATAAATTAAGTCTGTTAGACTGCTGCTTAAGGCAAAGCATTACAGGCACGCAGTTCAGATTCAGGTTGCAGATCAGTCAGGCAGACTGCTTGGTTACGAGTGGAAATAACACAATTGTTGCAGAAACATTTGGCATTTGTAATTTAGTGTTCAGACTAGTTTAGTGCACACTGCATATGGGAGATTAAACAGGAGGAGTGATGAACTGAACAGTCATCCACATATACATTGGACCTCATTCAGGACATACTCATACGAGCAGCTGCGTAAAGTGGCGCCTACGAGTGATTAAAGAGAATTTGTGGCATTGATCAATTGTGTCCCATTTCAAATTTAAATACAAGCTAAACTGATGAGTGGTCCAGACCTGCAGCACGAGTCACATGCAGACGGTCTGCTTTAATCCACAAGGAAACAAACACTTATTTGATTTAAGAATTCTAACTCCTTAACCTGAGTGTTGGAGTTTAAGTATGATACCGAAATTGACTAAACTAAAATATATAACTTTAACAAACCTAATGGAACAATAATGTAATCCAGTGTAACATCACCTACTGTGGGCTATGATGTTATCTAACATCTCCGTGACGGGCACCTCTCCTTAACCACCTCTTTCCTTTAGAAAGACTTGTTTGGCGTCTAATTAAATGTTCGAGCATTGCCTCTTTATTTCAGTCACAGCGCTGCTCTGATGACACGTCGGCAGCTGTGCTATTTTCTAATAGTTTCCGGTCTCTGTCACCTCACAGCAATCCAGGTTTGAACCTGCTGGGCCCTTTCTGTGCAGAGTTTGCATGTTCTCTCCTCCACAGTCCAAAGACGGTCTGTGTGTCAGCCCTGTGGCTGACCAGGATGCACCCCGGCTCTTAGCCAGTGTCAGCCGGTATTGGCTTCGGCCCTCCAGACAATGACTGAAGTGCAGTAGGGTGACAGACTTGAGTCAGGAGAGCTGTTTATCGTGCATGAGGTATGAATCAAACTGCAGCTACAAGAGTGTTAATGATGCTGTGAGGTGTCATTATCTCTAAAGGAAATTAGACAGGAGTGTTTGATTCAAATGTAACCAGCTGCCCTTTCGCCCATGTCATTCTCTGGAATATTAATGTAGCTGAATACAATGTGTGCGTCACAGTAGGGTATGTAGGATAAAGTAGAGGAGGCCAGAGATCTCACATTCCCACAGGAGACACTTGATCAGACGGACAAGTGACTTTTTTGGCTGCACTTCTTTAGCTACAAGTCACCGTCCTCTGCGTCGCCATCTGAGCAAGCACAGCACAAGGTGCTTTCATACCGTAGCCCTGGATTTATTGGCCAAAATCACAGTAGATACAGCTGAGACACTGCAAAACCTGAGGGTCAGAGGGTTGAATATTTTAGCAGCAGTGAGTGGAATATTTTAAGAAATTGCTTCTGGTATGTTTCCATATAGCAGGACTGGCTGAGTGTCGGAGGAGGAGGGGATGTTGTAGGCTATTTTACGTCACAAACCACTTCTACCACGTCTTTTAGTTTGTGTTTGCAAGTGGTTGATGAAGCAAACGTTAAGTAATGTTGTCATGACAACTATAATGGTGATGGGACTGGCTTTGTGGTCAGATGGCTTGACAGCTGATGAAACCATCTAAGGGGCGGGATCATTGTTTAAAATTCCCTTTTTGTTTGTTTGTTGAATATGTTGCATTAAAAAGGCCAAAGTGTCAGTGTTCTGTGTGGGTTGGCAGGAGAGTGAAATAAGCATTGTGTTTATTGTAGTCATCTTTGTTGACCAATCGGAGCACTAAATGATGATGCTGTTGTGGGACTCTCAAGAATTTGAATCCAACATTGGGTTAGACAACATAAACTTAACTTGAGCTGAAACAATTAGTCCATTAATCGATTAGTCGGTGGACAGAATAATAATTGGCAACTATTTTGATGACTGATTAATCGTTAATTGACATTTTCTGATTCCAGCTTCTCAGTTGTGAAAAATGGCCGCTCGTCATATTCTTATTTGATAATAAACTGAACATCTTTTGGTTTTGAAATAACCGTCAGACTTTTGATGGCGTCGTCTTCAGCTTTCAGAAATTGTAATGGACGTTTTCACTATTCTTTGGCATTTAGTAGACCAAACAAATAATTGATTCATCCAGAAAATGAATGGATAATGGAAATAATTGTTAGTTGCAGCCGTGCAGTTATGCATTGTTGGAAGGTCAGAAAAAGGAGGAGCCCAAGGATGTCCGCCGTGGACGTTGCTTAGAGGCTTTTGCCATCATCTGGGTGGAGGATGAAAGCCAGGCCCGTGGTGCAGCAGCATCGCTGAACCATCCACCATCCTGACACATAAAGCTCAGAGGCCTCCGTCAGACATTCATGCCGAGTCAGCAGTCAGAAAGGGATGGAGACTCAGCCGAGCAGCACACTCACACCCATCATGCTACACACTTGGACAAGTCATTACAGTTTAGCAGTGCAATATGTCTCTCACACACACACACACACTCTCACACAGAGGAGAACACAGTGTCCCTCAATACTCCTACAGTTCCGACTGCACAGCCTGAGACAAGTAACTACACATCACACACGTGTCGCATATAACGAGGAGTGAGGAGCTGCAACACACCGACTATCACTTTAATTGCCTCTTTTGTAGCCTTACTAATGCTGACACGGAGTCCTGTAGCCCCCCACGTCCCCGAGGGTTAAAGACGCCCAGACCTACAGTAGATGCATGAGTTTCTATGCAGAGCTGCGTGTGTGCGTGTTTAACCATATGCATGTGAATGTGCGGCTTTGTGTGTTCGCATGTGTAGAGAAGGCAGACTCTGGTGTGGAGGGCGAACACGCTCATTTGAACTCCTTTTTTTTTTTTTTTTTCCGTCTGCTTGTGCGATAGATGAAATAAGGCCGTGTAAAACTCCGCTTCCTTTCCTCTCCGATCAATACTTAATGATGTATCAGGACTATTAGCAGGACATGTTGAGCGGAGATTGGTTCTGGACAGCAGGGTTTTGTTCAACAGAGATTCCAGAACACGAAGATTTGCACTGATATGAAACGGAGAAAAGCAGCAAATCCTCACATTTGAGAAGCTGGAACAAGCCCATGCTTGACTTTCTTTTTCTCAAAATAGACTCGG
Organism: Gadopsis marmoratus; assembly: GCA_036023855.1. Classification (NCBI taxonomy): domain Eukaryota; kingdom Metazoa; phylum Chordata; class Actinopteri; order Centrarchiformes; family Percichthyidae; genus Gadopsis; species Gadopsis marmoratus. The sequence goes on along the minus strand of JAVQJF010026296.1, from coordinate 5,621 downwards.
CACTACTTGCCAGTAATTAAATAATCAGTAATGTTTTTTCACTTCGGCAGGCATTCCACTCTGTAAGAATCTAAGCTTTATGTTGGCAGTGTAGTCGGCCTCAGAGCAAACACTCCTCTCCTACTCTGCCAGGTAGCAGAAGCTGGAACTCAGTAACTTCCAGCTGTTTGGCTATCTGACAATAATACACACCCTGAATATTTGACTTCTACATTCAGTGTTTCAATTTCCCTTGCAAGGCTTAAAAAAATGATTTTTTCAAATCTAGTCGGTTTTATTTAAACAACTCAAAGTCACACATTTTCCTTAAGGAGCTTTATAGTCCGTACGGTCTACGGCGCCCTCTATCCTTAGACCCTCGGTCTGGAAGGAAGAACTCCCCAAAAGCTCCTTTAACGAACATGCAAAGATGTGAACTATCCTCGAAACGATATGCGCGCGCCTCATTTGGAGGTAAAATACAACTGAAACACATGACGACATTGATGAAAAGTGTCAAAATGAAGTTATATTAGCCACGTAGCGATGCTTGCGTGATAGTTGAAGCAACGTGTCCAGTCCACAAGTGTAGGTTCCTCCTTGTGGTCGCTGTCAGTTGTTGTGATACCACTAATAAAATCTGAAACTATAGCAGAACCTTTTGTATTAGTTTGGAGATATCCACTTAGATCACCGAGCCAGTCCTCCGTCCCTGACAGCCTCCATCTGCCAGAGACTGTTTTCCAAAAACTCTGTTCCTGCTCTGCTCCCCTGCAGGGCTAGGCTGTGCACAGCCTTTGAGAAATGAACAAAGAAAAGTAATCATTTTATAATGCTTATGCTTATATCTCTACATTTGTACCCCAGAAACACCAAACCTCAGTTCCTGTTTACCACTTGATTCTCTCAGTTAGAGACGAGTTCCAATGAAAAGTGTGGATTAATCCAGAGCAACAGCATTGTATAAGAAGAAATGTTAGAGGTGGATTTCTCAGAACCACATGCACGACCAGATGCTTCCTATTCTCATCCTCACATTCACACGTTCACAGGCACAGAAGTCCTTTTACTGTCACGTGTCCACACACTCTCCAATCACGTCTGTCCATGACCCGTCTCTCTCTCAGTAGGTGGATTTCAGTTTGCGTATGACAATGCTGAGCTCTGAATCCTAAATTGAACTCCCCCCACTTCCACAGCCTTATCCTCTATTAGCTATTGGTTGTTTGTGGAATTTGTCTATTTTCTTTGTTCCCTCTTCCAAATAGGTCTGAGCGTTTGCGTTTCCTGCCGTGTCTGACTCCTTTAACTTGATGCAGTGTTATCAAGGATACAAAAACAAGACTCAAATCGCAATAAACCGGAATAATCCTTTTAAGGTGACCAGCGAGACAAACCGCTAAGCCCTCCTCGGCTGCGTGCACATTCATGCAGAAGGTTGGTGGGAAGGTGGGTTCCTGCTTCTTATTCCAATAAAATGCACAGCTTTACCAAGCAGGATGGATACCAACTCCTCTCAAATCCTTTGAGATAAAAAACACCTAGACCAAACACACACACACACACACACACACACACACACACACACTGCACCTTTCTGTAGTGAAATAAATCCACATGAGTCTGTTGCTTTTTGTCGTGTGTTTCAGAAAATGCTCGAAGCCTCGGAGCTCAGTAAGGCCATCGAGTGAGGAGGAGAGGAGGGCGTACAGATACTGATGGATGATGATGAAGCTGCTGACGGTGACGCTTACACCGGTGCGCACGCTCAAATGTATGTATTGAGGCAACATGCAATGGTGTTTTTTTGTATTTTTTTTATTTGAGTTTGCGTGGCTGGTTTTTCTGCAGGGGCGTGCTACTTATCTGCAATGTCTTCACACACTTACTGAAGGGGCCGAGTTTACGGTAAAAAAGGAGCAAACGGTGGTTTACTATCCCAAGAGCTGAGGAGCAGACCATTGTTTTAGGTGCATAGATGTGTACCACATGTTCTCTAAATGACATGTGCTGTAATGGGGTTTTATTTTGGGGTGGTGTGCACGTGGGATACATTTGGTAAAAGCCAGGCATTCAAATCACAGGAGAATGCTGTATTATGACTTACGATACTGTAGCAAATATTGATTTTTATATCCATGGCTGCTGATGAAAGATGTTTTTGTCCTGTTTATATATGTGTTCTGTTCTTCAGCCACTGATGTCAATTTGGGTTTAATCAAATCAATACTGTGGTTTGGGATCATGCAAATTTGAAGAGGGTTTGTTCATCTACAGCTATGATTATAAACGAGTTACAGGGTGATGGCGCATGCACGGTAAACGCACCTCACCAAAGACTCCCATCTAATAATCTACTGGCTTACATGACAGTATAACAGCTGATGCGTACTATCTTTCTGTGGTAAAGCTGCTTCTAAGAACAACATATTCTCATCTTCAGTTCTGCTTAGTACGAAAGCAAATAAGGGTCTGAGGAATTTCAATCTTATAAGCACCCGAATGCCTAATTGTGGTTATTTAATTACTACTAAAGACTTTGTTAAAAACATATATAAATATCACTGAATTTACAGCACTGAAATATTTTACTTTGAAAACCATCTGTCTGCATGTACGTGGTCTTTGATAGAAGTGGTGAAGCTTCACAACTTCAGGTGGAAAATTCAACTGAACTTTCGCCTGAACTGAACATTTCATATAGATGGTTTTCAAAGTCAAATGTTTAATGCCATATTTACTGGCATTTGACTTTCAAATTCAAGTAGTGATTAAATCTTGCATTGTCGCCGCTTATAAGATTCAAGCAATATGGCGGGTTTTTTTAATTTGCAATTTTATTTACAAGACATCGTGACAAATGTTGATTGGAGTTGTTGTTGCTGTCTTATCTGAGCATGTGATGTGACCAGGGTGTAATCCTATAACTAGTACCAGTTACAAGTCATATACAGCAAGTTCGTTACTTCCGGTGTAGACGAATAGTAAAAACCACCCCTGGTGCCTTGAAATGCAACGCCTATCTGAATATTTGTTTTCATATGCTCTAAACACAGTCCACTGGTGTTTGCACGACGTACTGAACTCACACTGTTGCGGAGAATACGGTATGTTGAAACCAAAGAGGCTCTCTGCAGCTTTAATAAACGTATAAAGGAGTAAATGAAACGTGTGTCCGGCTGTATGTTTTGTAGTCATGTTGGATTTTAGAGCTGGAGGCCTGAAAGAAACACGATTTACGCTGGTCCCTGGTTAAAGCTCCACAGGGTTTGTGTAAGGAAATGAAGGGTTGGGTTAATAGAAAGATCAGCTCTGAATGAACCCGGGCCGTGCCATCTGGTCAGGAGGCTCGTGGGTTACTTGAGTGGAGAGGCTGAGAATCGAGTGTGTGCCAAGCATAGGGTGTCATGTAGCATGTTAATCACCACAGGCTGCTTTTCAACACCTTCAGTGACCTGGATCACAGCCTCGAGTCTCTGACCTACATCGCCGCCACCGTATCTCAATCAAACTGTTAGAACACTGTGTGTTTGTAGTGAAGACACAACTTTGTTGCCGATATCTTAGCAATCCTTCAGCTCATTCTTCTTCTTCTTCTTTTAGAGCCACAACTTTAGTGTTTGGTTCACGCTCACAGACCTTTGACAGCAGCAGTAGTTTCCAGAAAAAAAGCTCTAGAAACCTACTGCGCACCACCTTCTCAGCACCAACCGACAGACAAAGTTAGCTGGTGAACATAGGGCAGCATTTTGCAGCTAAAAGACCAAAACAGAGCTAATGGGGGAGTGAAGTTTGAACTTGCTTTCATCATGTGGACAGAAACACGACTCCAAATGAATGAGACCGTCTGCATGTTTAAATGAGTCGTGTCAACTTTGTACGGTGATAATGTCAGTGTTATGTTTGCAGCTTGTTTTTGCTGCCCCCCTCCAAAATGGACAAAGGTAATATAAGCATGTCACCATGGTCACCATTTTAGTTTAACATGCTAGCATGCTAACATTTGCCAATTGGCACTAAAGTGCACAGTACCGTACAGCTGAGGCTGATGGGAATGTCAGTAGTTTTGCAGGAATCTGGTGGTAAAACAAATTAGACTTTGATGACCTGATGATGGCGCTAGGTGAAAGTTAGAAGATCAAAGTTATTAGAATTCATCCTGAGGGGGATATGAATGTATGATGTACCAAAAAAATCTTACGTCACTTCAGAATAAGAAACAGAGGATCGTCCTTCTCACTCAGCTCGGGGAAAAATCAAGACCCAGAAAACCACATGTATGAGACAGTATTCCACATTTTATTTTTGGATATTACCATAGCTATATGTAACTTCTGACAACAGGTATCAACTACAGAATAATACACTGAATATTTCTGTCAGTTCCAACTCAGGTTTATTTTTTCATTTTTTCTTTCCTTCTGTTGCTTTTTGGTCCAGTAACATTTCTGGGGCAGATTCTCTCTCCTCTGTGTCATTGAATGTCAAACATTGAAACACATGCACGTCATTCACCTGGATACAGCTGAGTAAGACAACAGTCAAAGAGACCTGACCGTATGAATAGAATCGTGTTGTTTTTTTTCCTCACGCGGCTTTATTTATAGCTGAGACACCCATACAGTATTACTAATTATTATAAGGCTAGATTACTGTACAGCTATGCACCAAAGGGTTCACTCCGCTGTTCTAGATAAAGAGCACCATATTTACAACTCTATTTACATTTGGTTTTTAAAAGAAAACTCAGACAACAACCAAAGAGAAAATATTTAAAACATAGCTTTTCCTTTTTGTCTTTTCAGTCCAATGTGGCCGTTGTAAGGCTGCACCAGTTTGGAATTAGAAAAACAAAATCAAACTAATACATGTTTCTGTACAGATAGCTGCAACACACAGTATAGCTTATTGCCAATGCCCTTAAAGAATTTCCCCATTTCCCCTTTCCTGTTGTTCATTTGTTCATCTCTCGGCCAGCTCCTATGACGCTGTTTCTCCTGCACAGGTGAGTTCCTACTCCTTTACCTGCCGCACACCTACTTATTCTAACCGATGAGACTCGACACAGGCCCCCGTTGACATTTTAAAAACAGCAGATTGCTCAACAAATGTACAAGTTTTAAAAATAAACTTTACTTTTCAACACACTGTATATACATACTCGATACATTAGTCGACACACTGCACCCGCATGTGCAGTGAGCTGTGGGCGACATGTGGGTGCAGGTGGGACTACAAGAAGTCGGCAGAGGTCAAATCAGAACAGACTAATTGGATATTGGTAGTGTTTGTTTCCGCAGAGAGCCAGACACAAACTAATGTTCTCTGTCAGTAACTACAGCAAAACATTGAAATACACTGCCCGGCCAAAAAAAAAAGTCGACACCTGAATTTAACTAAGCAAATAGGTAAGAAAACCACTTATCAGTGAGGCTTTAATCTGCATGGGAGCATGAAGATTGGACTCCAGAGCAATGGAAGAAGGTCGTGTGGTCTGATGAGTCCAGATTTACCCTGATGGCACGGGCATATTCCAAGATGACAATGCCAGGATTCATCGGGCTCAAATTGTGAAAGAGTGGTTCAGGGAGCATGAGACATCATTTTCACACATGGATTGGCTCCACAGAGTCCAGACCTTA
>JAVQJF010026293.1:0-18392 GCA_036023855.1 Gadopsis marmoratus | reverse complement strand
GTTCCTGTGTTCTCCTGTGTGTTGTGGTGTTTGTGGTCTCGTGTCTCAAGTCCTAGTTTTCCTAAGTCGTGCCCCTGGCCTGTTTCCTCTGTGTAGTGGTTCCCTCCTTATTTGGTCATGTTTCCTGTCTCGTCAGTCTCCCTCTGTGTAATCCTTTCCACCTGTTTCTTGTACTCACCTGTGTCCAATTCTCTTGTTAGTGGGTGTGTATATGGGTACCTGTGTTTCTCCTGTCAGTTGTTGGTTCATTGTCATAGATTGTCCTAGTGTGTCGTAGATGGTGGTGGCTTTATGTTAATAAACCGAGCTTCTTCAAGTCTGCATTTGGGTCCTCTTTCCAGCCAGCACAATGCCGGGTCGTGACACACTGTATGTTTATGTCTACTGGCTTCTGAGCCTGCTTCCTTAAGGTCTGTCACACAACGTTATCAAATTATGTAGGTGGTCAAGACAGATGAGCCCACCCAGAGCCCGGTTCTGGTTCTGCTCGAGGTTTCTGCCTGTTAGAGGGAGTTTTTCCTTCCCGCTGTCTCCTGGTGCTGCTCATGGTGGAAATGTTGGGTCTCTGTAATAAAGAGTCGGACTGGACCTGCTCTGTATGAACAGGTGCTGTGAGGTAACGTAGTTGTGATGTGGCGCTGTATAAATAAAACTGGATCGTAATTTAATTGGATGTTAATGTTCCATTAAATGTGGGTTGTTAACAATTTACTGAGGAGGGTCAGGCTGTTATCTTCTGCAGAGCAGAGTGACATGGACACTGTGTGTGTGTGTGTGTGTGTGAGCTATTATGGGCTGGTATAAACAGTTAAAGACACCAGTAACCATGGCAACTTTACACATCAAACATGGCAACAGCTGTGGCCTAAGAATGCTTTAAACATTTCAATGTGAAACTAGAATATGACAAAGGGCTTTAAGGTCGTGGGTTGCATTAAGGACAGCCAAGACACAGGAACCGTCTGGACACAGGGAACGCTGTTTAAACACTTTCAATGACTAAACATAGCGTGGAACTCCATCAGCACATGTGCTACCTGTGTGTGTTTTTGTACCTCCGTGCTCCATTGTGGGTTGACGGTGTTGCAGACCACTCCGGAGCGTTTCTCCTGGCCGTGGTGCGGCAGCGAGGGGAAGATGCTGTGCTTTCCAGGCTGGATGGAGAGCTTCAGGTAGGGGTCAGGGTTGAAGAACATCCCCTTCTTCAAACCAACTGCTTGGAGGTCTGGAAAGCGGGGGGGGGGGACATAACTGATGAGATAAAACTGAACTCTTCCTAACAACATCCCAAGTAATATCTTTGAATTGAAAAACTTGGAGGAAGCGCAGAAGCCAAGTGTTCAATCTTTTTCACATGTGGAAAATCCAGTGAAGCGTTTGGTGCTTTTGAAGATGAAAAACTGGTAACAGAGAGGAAAACGTCTTCAGGCACTCGCAGATGGACACAGAGGGAAAAAACGGAAATTGTTGAATTGTTGTAAAGAAGGGTTAAGGAGTATTTTTACTGAGAATTCCAGTATTTTTAGACCCAGACTCAATAAATATATATACAGAAATGTGAACAAAATGAACTGGTACTCATGACCACGTTTTGCTGTGTTACCTTAGATGACCACTGTTTTGTTTTACATTTTGCCAAATATTATAGATTTCTGTTGATAAGAACATTTCATTTTAACTGATTTTACTCTTATTGTTTTGAATGTTATTCTAATGCTTTCTTTGCTCTTTGAATTGCCTCTGTGTTTGAAATGTGCTATATAAATAAAGCTGCCTTGCCTACGTGCATGTTGCTGCCGTGCCAATTTTATTTATCTAGCCCTATATCACAAATCACAAATTTGCCTCAAGGGGCTTTACCATCTCTACAGCACCTGACAACCGTAACCCTTTAGACCCTCGATTCCGATAAAGGAAAACAAACAAAAAGAACGGACGGACAGACATGCAGAGTAAAATGACAGTATGGACACTCAGCATGACAAAATTATAGATAGACTGTAGACAAACATGAGGAATGGAGGAATCAACAATCAGGACCTGAGCCACACAACCTCCTCGACCACCACAGGTAGCAGGGTAGAGGTGTGTAAAGGGTAACACTCAAATTTGTCTTGTGTTTGCTGGGGAATGAAACTGAATTTCAAGCGTTTTGTTTCATAATTTGAGTTGTTAAGGCAGCCAGAGGGGCATCTCCTTACCCCCCCAGGTGACAGGCGATGTAAGAAATGTGCAGCGGATCTGGTCATGAACACACAGTCGGTTTAGTCTGATCTCATTACAACTGCGAGTGAATAAAAATGGGACTACGAGCAGCAAGCAAACGTTTCTGCTACAATCCTTTTGGCAGTTTTAAATGAAGTAAATGAAGAATGGTAGAAAGTGGCGAATAAACTATCTGCACTGACTGGAAGAAACAGCTCATGACCTTTATCCATGTCATTAGGATCAAGACATTTAGCTGTCATTTGGCATCACGGCTATCTGCTCTCTCTGTCAATGTTTAAGGACACTTTTACTTTTGGCCTAAACGTCCGCTTACTAAAATACCCGTCTCCACAGCAACATCTTCCAGCTCCTTCTAGGGGATCCAGAGATGTTCAGGGGATCCAGAGCCAGGAGACATGTATAATCTCTCCAGCCTGTTCTGGGTCTACGCTGGTTCCTCACTCATTACATTAAGCAGTATAGTAAATTTCGCTCTCTGAAAACAAGTAAGTACTTACTATACTTACATGGAAAAGTACTCGTTAACAGGCTCAGGTCCATCTGATTTGAAGTGCAAGTGAACTACCTAAACTGCTCGAATCCAGCATTCATACCAGATTCCCCAAACTGCTGTCAGTCTCACGTTCTCCATCGCTTTCCAAACATGTAACGTATCTAACTATGATTCGTTGACTCCTGGATGACCGGCGGGACCGTATGTTATATCTGGACTTCCAACATCTGTGACGATCATGAGAAACGAAGAAGGTTGACTTACACCTTAGGGGTGTGAACACAAGGCAACGTCAGTTTTGCATTTGTTCTTCTGTCAAACCGTGAGTCACGCCTCCACAGGGTTAGGGCGGTGTGAAGAGAGAGACGTTAGGCAATGATTCCGTGTGAGGTCAAAGGGTCAGCAGCTGCATGGATGTAATTAAAGTATTTAAGACACTTCTTCTCTGCCTTCTTAGACCTTCGGTGGAACTTACACTTCCTGAGGAGGTTAGTATCTTTATCCATTGTGAATAAACTTCCCCTTACAAACGATAGAACTGCTGAACTCGCCTGAGGAGCATCACATCTTATCACAGAGTTCCAGTCATAGTTGTCAAGCAGGAGCTGACAACAAGTCATTCAGCGCACCCATTTATCTGGGGCCAAATTAGAGCCGCAGCCATTTGTCAATTAATCAATTAGTCGATCAAAAGAAAATGAATGGCTAACTATTTTGATAATCGATTAATCGTTTCAGTCCCTTTTCAGAGCAAAAATGTCAAAACGTTGCTGGTTCCAGCTCCTTAATGTGAGGATTTTCTTTGTCATTTATGATTTTTGCAGTTTTATCAACTAAACGGATCATCGTGAAAAGGAATCGATAATGAAAATAAGGTCAGTTGCAGGGCTCACAACATAACTATAACTGGGTTTCCAGTTCACGTCCCTCAAAGCATCATGGGAACTACAGGTGCAAAATGTAATTGTGTCTGCGTACGAGTAAAAAGCAACACAGGAATGGATGGACAGAAAAAGCACATGTTGGAATCCTACCTGAGAGGGAAAAGTTAATGAGTCTCCTGTTGCCCAGTCCATGGTTGACTTCGGGACTAACCACTGGCTTTAAAACCTGAAGACACAGGCAGACATGAAGACTTAACAACTGTCCTCGAACGAAAAGATCATAAAAACACACCCCATCTGTCCTTCTCGTCTACACCAGCGTCTTCAGTCCTTTGCTGTACGATCTTTAGCGATGGCCATGAGAAAAGTGGGTCCATGCAGCCAAATAGCAGCACACACGTAACAGATCACAGCATCCCAGTAAAGGGAGAATGCAGTAATCTAAAAATAAAAACTGAAAAGCAAAAGTAAACAGCAATTAATACCCTATGAATACATTTATGACTGGTATGTGTTTTCATTATCTCTCTACATGTTCAGGTAGGAACGAAATGCCCGAACTCATTTCAACACAGCCCTTTTTTTAAAAGCTCAATTTTCAGTCAGCCTGACAGCATCCTGCGATCAATACTCTGTCTTCATTACCCTGACATTGATTCTACAGTCAGGAAGAGGAGGAGCATGGGGGGGGGGGCAGGAGCTGATGGAGAGAGGAGGAGAGTGTAAACACTGCTGTGTCACGTCAGCTCCATCACGCTGTGCTAATGTTTTGCTCGACATCCCTTACGCACTGGACCCAGTCACATATGAGCACTGAAGTGACGGCCAGGACATCGCTGAATTATTAAAGTCATAACCTTGAGTTTCACAAATTCTGGGTTCTTCCATTCGGATGAGTCTCCGTAAGAGCACACCTTCTACGATGCAACTAAAACAAGACTTGATGCATTGTTTGAGCCTTAACTGTCTGAAGGCTTTAAACGTACATCCTGCCGGTGTTAAAGCCATTACTAAGGCATCCTATTGAATTTGGTGATCCTGACTCTTCCTCTGGGCTGACACTTTTGGTTCTATTGGATGGATTTCCATATAATTTGGTGCAAACAGTCATGTTCCCCTCAGGATGTGTTGTAACAACTTTGGTGACATTGTCCAATACTTTGATTTATGATTAAAGTGCCTGCAAAACAAATGACATTCCCATCAGCCTCCTCAGTGCTGATTCACAAATGTTAACACACGAACGAGCAAAGCTAAGATGGTGACACAGTAAACATCATACCTCCTAAACACCAACAAGACCCCTAAGCATAGTGTCAGAGATGCTAGCATGGCTGCTGAATCTTAGTCTTGTTAAGATACCTCGTCATGAAACAAAATGCTATCAGCAGGACATTATGGCCAGATGGTGGTGCTAGAAGAAAAGTCAAGGGGGTCACTAAAATATTAGAAATTAGCTCCGGGGAAATGTTCATACAAATCTGTCCAGTGACTGATGAGATACTGATGATGAAATGACAACATACACATCGTCACTCTGGTAATAACTGATTGGCATGTGACATATGCATGAATTCCTTTTTGTGGGGAAAAAATTATAGATAATGCAAAAGCACAGGAAGCTAAGCAGTGAAATGGAGCCAGTATGGGATCATGTAAACAGCCCGTGTGTGAGAGTCTTCCAAAATACTGCAGTATTTCCTCACAAAAAACTCCATATGAGCTCTGAGTGCTTATGCAACTGGCTGAGAACAAAAACACAAACTGGCAGTGGAAGCAACAAGATAAAGGCACAAAAGGAAATGACAGAATGTTTGGACCAATTCATTTTAATGAGACGCTAATCTGCCTTGCTGAGAACAGTTAGAGAGAAAAACTGCCAGCGCGGGTCTGCGAAATGATTAGAATCTCGCAAATGACAACTTCATCCATCTGCAGCACACTTTATGTAATCTGTCATCCTACTGCAGAGAGCAGAGACAGGCCACATACTCAAAAGACACAAAAGGAACAGCATGTACAATTCGTGAGCATCCTCTAAGTATTGCAAGATGATGTAAAAGGAGAGAGATTTTACACAATAGAAGCACCCCCCCTCCCTCCATCCGTGACATCCATGCATTTACAAAGTGGATACACATCTGATTAGTGGTCAGATACACCAAGGCTCCAACCTCTGTGTGAGTCTGTGTAAGATATTATAAGACCGAGAGGCTGAGTGATCTAACAGCGTAGAGGAGGTTATGTCAGCTCAGTGATGAGAGTAGGCCTGGTCTGGGTGGTTCGTCAAGCGCCATCACTTAATGTCGATCAGCCAGCAGCGGTCATTGGCCGAGTGCTCTACATCCTTCAATGGAGAAAACCATAGAGTCGTTCTGATGCTTGGATCAAACTAGGATCAGCTGGGACGCTGAGTATTAACCATCTAGGTGTCAGGAACGGCAGGTTGTGGAGGAGGAACAGAGGGACCCAGATGCGTACTGCAGGAGTGAACAGGCTTTAGTGCTGCCGACGACAACAACGAAAAGCACTTGCAAAAGAGCAAAGCAACGGTCAACACAGCCTGGACAAAGACATCGACCACTGCCTGGACAACGACGCCACAGAGAACCAAGTGACCGAACACACTTAAATACACAGGACACTAACGACGGGATGGACCACAGGTGAACACAGGGAACAGGTGAAAGCAATGCAACAATCAGGGAAACACGAGGGAGGCTGAGACAGGACACTCAAACACAGGAGAACTGAAGCAGTAAACCACCCAAAAAGCACGAGACAGGCAACAGAAAACAGGAAACACAACCAGTCACACAGACACTAAGAGCTTAACTATTACCTTGTGAGGCAGCTGGATTCGCAAAATCACGAGATCCCGCGAGGATACATCTGGCCAGGCTCCAATATTATGCACTTGTGGCCAAACCACACTGGTTAGGACCAATCGGTGTCCTATGAAGAGCTGCTGGCAGCTGCAGGCGTGGTTTAGCTGTGACTGCGACTGCTAAATCTGACAACAAAAGGCCTAGAGGGTTTAGCGTAGATGCTGCTATAGCATCGGTTCTATCAGAATAACTGCAGAGTACTTCTTCATTGAAAGAAGAGCAATGAAAAAGCAAGCTTTTCTCGATGGACGAGATGTTTTCGCTCTTCCCCCTAAATGGCTTCAGTTCTCCTGTTGCGTCATATGGTTCGTTGGTCTGATTAGTTGAAGTTCGCCTTTGATAGACGTCTGTTTCCTCAGATGGTTCTGTAACAAACCACCTGGCGCGTCAGGTTAGCTTAACTACAGTATACTGTTTAATGATTGGAGCCTATATAGGCCACAATACTGCAGTATATCGCCATCAAAGTGTGTGTTGCTAGATATGCCTTGGATATTTGACCAAGTCCAAATTTATGTGCGAAACATTTGCAAAAAACTAAGCAGATAGTCAAATTTGTGTTTTGCTGTTCCCACTTGTTCACCAAAGGCGTGACATTAAGTAGTGAGTTTTAGAGGCGTTGGTAAGCATTTTTTCCACCACTTTGAATGGAAGCAGGCTAACTGTTTACCCCTGCTTCCAGTCTTTATGCTAAGCTAAGCTACTGGTATTAATATTCTCATCTCACTCTGGGAAAGACAGCTAAAGTAGATTGTAAAACGTTGAAATATTCCTTTAATGTTTCAGCTCTTGTTATCAATTAATCTACATTAACACCAGTTGAAATATAGTTGATCAAGTTACAGGCTGCATTAAATTACACGTGACAGAACAATGTCCATCATATTTTATAATGTGATGTGTTTCATCCCGTTTTATTACACTTGAGGCGTTCAACTAGACAGTTAACAGACTCTGAACGCCTGACGGATTAACTGACACAACATGTTTGGTTTGTGACCCGTGCAATCTGACGCATGAGCCTCTCAGAAAACAAAGGCAGACGACTGAGTGTGTTGTCACAAGCGTATGTGCACGGAAAAGAGAAAGACATGGACAGAGTGAATAATTTATGGTTACCCAGGCTATCCAGCTGAGCCTTGTCCTCCTCCTGCTCCGTCTCTCAGGGCGACTGGGAGACAGCACTCCCAGCTGGAGACACATGCCGTCCATCCCACACATACAAAAACAAACGCTGTGTCTTCTCTGTCTGCAGCGTCTTGACAGTTCGGCCCGGCTCGAGTACACAACTGGCAACGCAGACAAATCTCCCTCCACTGCTTCCCCGTCTGTCCATCTCCTCCTCCTGCCTTTGTTGTGTCGGCCTCCAGCAGCTTGACACCCCTAGCCTCCGAAAACCTGAATGACTTACCTGGAGTGGACTCCACTTCTGCTGTCTCCGCTCCTGCCCCCTCCCACCCTGCCTCCCTTCCTATGGCGGTTATTTTTATGCCTTTGTCCTCAGGAAGCAAGTACAGATCAAGATCTCGGCCCATCAGCATTTCCATGTGGCCACAGCAGCAGAATGGAAGGCAAACAGTGAAATCCAATCTCCCAGCTGGGCACCCTCTTGATAACGGTCTGGCTGATATGGGCTTTAGAAGGGCAACGACAATATCGATGATGCTGATAAGCGATGTGTGGTACTACTGCTCAAACGATTTGAATCTGAAGATTTTCACTTGGCAACTTTTCACGTGACCCCTGATTATCCAACAGCCAGGCCACTATCTGGCAACACGGCGGAGTTACAGGTTTGCACATCAGATGTAAACCTTCCACTTTAGCCTGGCTTTTGATTGGAATGTTTTAGTTCTTTCATTTAATCATTTATTTGATTGTGTTTATGTTTAAACGCCCTCTTATCTGTTGTGTTATTGTATTTCACCATTTTTGTTTCTCATGTGCATTAGCCCGTCGGCACGAAGACTAGGGGGCTAAGCTTTCTGACTGGGATATACTGTAGGCCAGGGGTGACCAATACGTCGATTGCGATCGACGGGTAGATCGCAAAGGCCATGGTGGTAGATCACGTGCATTTCAAAAAACTATTTTCAAATGTCCGTCCCATCTCCATGTGGCATCATTATTTTGGCATCAAAATAATCAATAAGATTTCCCCCCCCAACATGGTAGATCATGTCGAGCTGGTCATTTAAAACGTGTGAGCGCCCCTGCTGTAGGCTATATGTAAGTACTTGTGGTGGGAAAGAGGATTTAATTAGTTTTTGGTTCATTAGATTCCTTGTGATGCGGACTTGCAGCAGGCCGGAGCTTTACTATCGAGTGCGGACACACTGAGGTGTTCTACAGGATGTTTTTCATGTGTCCCACTTAATCAAAGTAACGAAAGACATCGGGGCACCGACCATCCTGTCGACAGAGAGCTCAGTCCAGTCCATCCAAAGTACCTGCAACTACTGGTGCTGTGCAGTGACACTTACATGAGGATGTGCAACTTGGTTCTAGCTCTTGATTGTAAAACAGATCTGGCAACTAGAGCTTCTAGAGTGTTAATTCACTAATGTTTAAATGTTATAAAAGTAAAAATAAAGATTGATTGATGCCACTATGTTACACAACAGATTTGTTTTTTTTAATCTATCGTGACTTTTTCACGTTTTCTGCTGAGTTGGAATCCCTCTGCGATATCTAAATCTAAAGCGAGTGCAGGTGAGATTTTCAAAATCTCAAACAGTGTAGTAACAGTAGCTGCTGCCACACTTTAACTACGTTTCCCTGCAATGTTGGGGTTGTGTAGTTTCAAAACCATGTAATGTCTCCACTATATAGTGGGGTAGAGCTTTTATTTTCTCTTGAGGAAATGATTGCGCTCCAGTGCAGACTTTGATTCTGTTGCATCCTCTTCTTTGTTTTTCTCCCAATTCAATATATAAATCCTATCCTATATAAAATAGAAAATGGTTGTTTTCACAGTGGGGAGTTGTAGGTCAAATGTCAAAATCTAAATATGTGCAAAGTAAGATTTTAAGTAAAGGTGATTAACACTACAACACATTGCCTGTGGGAAGTATGGATTCATCTAACATGGATGGAGTCATGGATGGATGGGACCAAAGCCAAATAGTTAATACAGAGTTTGTACAGCTTTTTAAGAGTGAAATTCAAGCACTTTCAAGCATGCAGTGCTTCTGCCTCCCATGTGAACCCGGCGTAATTTGCTGGGGTTGGTGCTGGAGCTTTTTGAACGAGGCACCGTTCCATCGCGGCAGATCGCCCGGCCTGTCTGCCAGTCAGCTATCGTAACAGCAGTGTGAACAACAAGCGCTGTTTCTGTTTGTTAGAGACAGAAATGGAAATTAAATTGGATAAAAATAAAATGACGGTGTAATGTAGGATTACGATATTGGCCTAAACTGGTAAATATCTAAAACCTGAGATTTCTTGGGGCATTTTTGCCCTCAGCCCCCCCCCTGCTAATTTCCAACGCTGCTGTGGTGTTACTGAAAATGCCAGGAGACGACAAACAAATACAACAACGGTATTGTTTCATTTCAAATACTAAAAGACTTTTGATTATGTCGAAAATGAAGCATCTTTCAAAGAGTACATTAAAATTCGAGCGTATTCCCAACATTGAACCGGGTAAAATTTGCATTCTTTCCAAATTTTCAAGACTTTGAACGAACCCTGCTAATAGCTAGGGCCGCCCCTCTAACCGTCAGTCGGAGGCCTCTCAGTCGACTGTTTCATTCCTTACACAGCGTTTTCTCTCCCTTTTCATGCGAAACCACTACTGTATGAAAGCCGAAAGCCTTCCAGCACCCAGCGGCTACCGAGACGTCAACATAATGAGTTGATTAAATTGGACGGGAGGCTGTTTATCTTATAATCTTGTATCTACTCTGCTGATTATCTAATACCAACACTGTCTATATACCTGATGCTGTGTGTTAGGTGTCCTCAGCAGAATCCTCCTTGCTGCTCACATTGTGTGAAAGCACCCTGAAAGAGCAGAGCCTCCCGTCTGCTACTGTGGCCTTGCACTTTTAGCAGAGGTGGAGCTGCCGCGTAGCTACTTCAGCAGCAGCCTGTGGCCAAAGCAGCTTCCTCGCCACTAATGTTGACTGACGCGACTGACTGAAGTGAACACACATAAAGACACCCGGGGTAGTGACACTCACAGGCGCAGAGCCGCTCTTGATGGTTGTGCTGGGTGTGGTTGCCCTCAGAGCGCCGCTGACACCGTGGTAGTACCTGAAGCAGACCTGGGTCTCAGCTGAGGAGGACACACACACACACACAGAGAGAGAGGAAATTAAAAATCAGTGTGTTTGCTTTCAGTCTGAATCGTTGTCTGTTTTTTTACCTGGAAAAAAATTCAAGATCCAAATCTGATGATTTCCCAACGAGTCTTAAACAATTTTTGTGGTTTAACATTTTTCATTTGTATACATTCAGACTGAGTGTCCAGCACCTGACTTCCTGCTGGATGTCCCATGTGATCATGGTCATTTGAACTGCACTGATGAGAGATGGGAGTCACTACACCATGAATTCCAGGACTGTGTGTTACTGTGCTTTGTGCATACGGCTGTGCTGTTTTTAGTTGTTTTAGATGTTTTAATGTTTAGTTATTATGTACTGTGTATTGTGCGCTCTCGGTCCTGAGAACATATTTCGTTCATGAGTAAACATGTAATGACGATAATAAATCGAATCTAATCAAACCAATTTATACGCATGGTTATGTGCAGGTATATAAAAAAGAATATGTAGCGAATATACTGTATGTAACACACACTGAGAGAAAGAGAGATTACACATGTTTTGATGATTCTCATGATTATCATTTATTAATGATGACTACATGATATTACATAACACATGTTTTCCGTTTTAATTACTTGAATCATTTAAGCTAAAAAAAATTAAAGTAGAGGTAAAGGAAAAAATATAAACCTATTTTATAATCTGAATTCACTGAAGTTATTAGTGCTAGCTGACAGGAGATAGTTATCACTTCTGGGACTCAATAGTCTTTCTGACAATAGGGGAAGTAGAACAGAGAAGCGACACGTTTTGGGGGAGAGGAGGAGATTAATAAGGTAAAGCTCCATGACTTTCTGCTTGTTTGGGCGGACAGACTCAGATGGTTTGACAAGAAGACGGTGAAAACACATCGTAACAACTACAAGACAACCATGCCTCTGAGAAATGACCTTCATATATTACCCAATATTTTCCTGTTGTGATAACAAACTACTACCGGGATCATCAGAATAGATTTCACTCTGACTGAATGCATCTTTGGTCATGCTAGCATGCTAAAGTGCTGAGCTTAGATTGGTGAACAGGGTAAACATTATAGCTGCTTGTTAGCGTCAGCATGTTAGTCATTGTGAGCATATTAGTGTGTATGACAGCCTCACACAGCTGTTAGCCTGGCTGCAAACCCTTGTTATTGTAGAAGTGACACCTCCCCTTTTGGGGTAGAAATCTTATCCTCAAGATGCCTTTTTGGCAACTAATCCTTTGGCTTTAGCTGGATGACTGCATTTTTGGCATCAGGTTCATGAACCAAAAGTGTAGGACAATAGTCTCTAGTGACACAGAGAGGAGGATTCATTAAATTGGCTACAGTGGCGATGCACTGGAATTAGCAGCTGGTAGCGTAGATTGGATAAACACAAAAGGTAAAGTTACAGTGTGCTCATCATTTCATCCAAGTGAGAGATTATTTTAGAGGTCAAGTAATTCAACAAATGCCCTTGCCATTCATTCGAGGGAGGTATGGACTAAACTCCGCGAGATGTTTATGAGCTGTCGCACTATGCACACAAATATTCTTCATTATGGCACAAACCTGCTATTTGCATTGAAATAAACAACTGTATACTGGAAGGCGTGTAAACTATTAGAGATCTCTATAAAGACACAGTTTTTATGTCCTTCGGAGATTTAATTCAACAATTCGGTCTTAAGGGTAAAGAACATTTTTGGAAATATTTACAAATAAGAAATTGTGTAACATCTAGTCTCTATAGTGTCACAGACAACCACAATGTGTCGTACAGCTGACGACTGATCTAATGTGAAACTGGTATGTCAGAAATATCTGGGAAGAGAATTTTAACAATGGTTGAATATCTTGGCTGAATTCTGTAAATGTGTGGAGGAAGCAAAGGGGACATAACATATTACATAGATATGACCTTACTCCAGTAAGACTGCACAGAAAGAAACCGATAACAGATCATCTGTGCTGAAGGTGCAGCGTAAGTGTACAGAGCGACGCACAACGGGTCACGTTGTTAGTATAAATATATTGATTACAGCTGTAACTAACTTTACATTTACACGATCCATGTGCTGAACATGGCATCTGTTAAGGAAGATATCTCCTATATAGTCCTGCAGGATCACTGCTTGGTAACCCTGTTTGAATTTATTATAATTTGTGAGTTGAATTTATAGGAAAACTCCACTGATGCGACAGGCTGCATGTGACTGGTAGAATCTGGCTGAAAAACTGCAAAAAGCAGAAACAGACCAAACATTCATTACATAACAGCTAATTGTCAAAGGGTCTGGTTGGCTGCTTGGGATCTTCCCCTCAGGACGGTCTCCCACAAGCTTGCCCCATGGCTCATCGGACCTTTTCCCATCGGCAAGACTTATATCAACTGCTGTCGGTCTTCGTTTGCCGCGCACTATGTGCATCCACCCCACCTTTCATGTCTCCAGCGAGGTACAGTCACAACCCCCCCTGAGTTTTAGTCCCTTACTGTTGTATTTTGAAAAGCGTCAGGTTTTGTTCCATTCGATGGACTTGACTTGCAGCCTTTGTTCTTTTGTCCTGCCAGTTTGGCATCACCAGCCTTCTGTGTCTCCAGGTCTTTACAAATATAACTTGGATTAAGTGGTGCATTTGATTTAATGATAGGCAGGTTATTGGGCTTATCTTAATGACAAACTCATTTCCTTTTTTTGCTCAAAAAACCAAGTGAGAGTTTTTGTTTCTTACCGTTACTGAAGTGGGAGCTGGAATCAATTTTCCAAACGATCTGTCCCTTGTGAGATCCGTTGATGCCTCGGTTCTTATAGTCCAGAAAGTTCTCTGACAAAGCCTCATCTGGGAAGGGAGATAAAACTGATGAAACCACACTGCTACTCCAAACTCACAGAAATCTTTATGTTTCCCATTACACTTTACACTACACTAACACAAACTGCAACGGATTCTCCGTGTAGAAGCACAAAGGCTGAGTGAACCATCATGCTGCTGTTGGCTGTGGAGGTGGCGTTTCAACACGTGGTTTGATAATGAAAAAGAGCAGATGTGCGACACACAACACGCACCGTCGTCTGCTAACTACACTGACGTCGAGGATGCGTCACATCAACGTAACATGTCGTAAAAATGAAAAATAATTGGTTTTTATATTAAATTAATTTTCTTGTGCATATTGTAGATATGTAGACCAAATTGTCAAAAAATATCATCAGTTCAGTTTGAGGGGGGTCACGGTGCCTGATTAATTGCCTCAGTGCTGAATAATTTGACTCTCGGGTGATCAAATGACACTGGTGGAAGGTGGGAAGCCAGTGAGGGATGATGTCTTGGCTTTTGCAGTAGGAACAACAGCTTGTTGGGTGAAAGGTGAATTGGCACAACTGGGTTCCCAACATAAAAAGGGCTGCAGTGAGGACACACCAGAAGTTACAGGATAAAGACAGTCTGTAATTCCAAATTCTAATTCATTTTTTTCATATACCTTTATGATATGTAGCCATGCGGACAGGTTTGGTTTTATTTGCCCAGATGTTTTGGAGTTTTCCGCCTCTGAGATTGATAATCTCAATGTAGTGACTAATATTATATGTTAAATGTTAGATTAAATGCAAAAAAATTATTCTGTCATGTGCACATTACATTGTATTACATCAGTTATTACAACATGTCTCACCTCGTGCAGAGTACAACAAACTGTGGCTAAATCATTCAAAGTCATCGTGACATATGTCACTTACCAACAAGGTACATGCCGATCCAGTCTCCGGCATCTACTTCCTCCTTGATGTCCCATGTGATCACCAGGTCTTCAGACTGGCCTATGGTGTAGTGGGAGGAGCTGATGGTAAGGGTGGAGCGAGCGTTTGGGGAGACCAGATCAGTGTCACTAGTTGAACGCGACAGCCCCAGCATGAAGGCCTCCTGGTTCAGACCATTGACAGCGTAGGTGTCCGGGCCGTAGCTGTGACGAACCGCATCCTTACAGCGCTGGCGGGTCTGGCTGCTGCGGGCTGGGGAGGCCATGGCCGCCAGACCCAGGAACCGATTCTGGTAAAAGTTCTGCAGCAAAACGAAAAGGAAACAGATTTTGTTAGTGGCAGTAGTCGGTGTCATTGTTTTCAACTTCGGGCGGTAAAAGAAAGAGTGTGGGTAACCGCCAGATGTTCTACCAAGGCAATAAAACAGGGTTTTCAGGTTTTGAAGGAAGGTCTGTCTGTCTGTCCTTCCATTTTCTCGACAACCGATTATCCGATCGACATCGAACTTATCGGGTATATTGCCGAGGACCCAAGGGAGGGCAGTGTTGAGTGCTAAGACGATCACCAAGCAGTCATCACGAATGCTTCCGGGGGCATGGACGCCGACTGGCTACGCCCCAAATGGGCACTGACCTAGTAATAATGCATTTTTAAAAGATGTGCAGTAAAACAGTTCCCTTTTACTATGTGTTGTTTAAAACATGTCACAAATATCTCAGCTCAGCCATACAGGTTATTGAGCAACGATTCAGGTTCATATTACCAGGTTAAATGTCCAATGTCTGTCAGCGTCGTCAGTAAGACTCCGTTCAAACATTACTTCCTGTCAACCATGTTTGAGTTTCCAGCTAAACGTGCAGCAGCTTGTGTCGGGTGATAATCCACAGTGTTTTCTTTCACGCTACTCACTTGGCGGCTGAGAAGCACAGTTACTGTGTGAATCTAAGTGATTTAGCAGCATGCGTTTTATCTGTGACTAGCAGCTGAAACGCAAGCTGCTGAATCGCTGATAAGTCACCCAGTCGCCCTGCGTGACTGCAGGGATACACCGACCCTCTTCTCTCTCCCAACACAGACTGTTGATAAATAGATTCAACTAAAATTAAACTCCAATAACCAATACTGGAGTATAAAGCTTTACAAATACTAAAGTGAAGAAGCACGTAGAATTGAATGAGAATTGTTTTATTCGGTGGCTTAGGCAACATGTCGGTGCCCTCAGCACGCAGTTAGCTTAGCATGGCAGCTGAGGATGATTGTGTGGCTGTTGCTTGGTGGGTTGGGCAGCATGCTGACATTGATAGCAACATGCTAGTTAGGTTGACATGTTGCCAGCTTGCATGCTGTTAGCTGATGATGGTAGATGGTGTTGCCTGTGTGGGTGCAGGTACAGGGGGGCTGGTTCTGCGATGCTGAAACTGGCTGCTGAGCCTTTTCCTACACTGCTCAGTGTGTAACTGTTAGTCTTAATGTCAGCAGCAAGTCCTCACATTTAAGAGGCCAGAACTAGAGGATGTTTGGCATTTTTCACTTCTTTTGCTTGAAAAAGTGATTGAAACAGTTGATCAGGTGTCTATTTTTCTGCTGATTGATTTCGTTTCAGCTCTATGTTATATGATATTTACAATCTAAGATAAAGTCATGAGGTATAAACACAAAAGTGATATCATATAAGAATTGTAGGATGCTTTCACTGTAAAGTACTAAACTCGGTCACTATAAATACAATTGGCAGAATCAAATAAAAAGGTCATGTTTATGCTTGTTATTCCAAAGACATGTTCTTAGAACTGCTTTAATAAATCACTTATAAGAGATTTTAAGATGCTGTTTTTCCTCAGAGCAGTGTCAGCAGCTGGAGGTTCTTCTTCTTCTTCTTGTTTTATGACAGTTGGTCTCCAGCTGTTGGTGCATTACCGCCACCTCCTGCTCCGGAGTGTGGACCAGCCAGCAGGCATACTATCTATACATCCATACCTATCCATCATATCCTGCAATAAAACCCTGTTTCCCTCAAAAACGCTAACAGCACCCTGACCTGCGCTCTCCCACCCATCCTCAGCATCTCTGCCAATGTGACTTCCTGTTTTCATCCTCTGTCTGTGAGTCTCATACAGCCTTCAGCTCATAACCACCTGCTCTACTGACTCCTCTTCCTGACATCCCTCACAAAATCTTGTCAATTTCAGTGTTTTATGTAGCGCACTCTGCCCCAACCTTAACCTTGTCAATACTGTTTCCTCCCTCCTATGTCCACTACCCACCCTAACTCCTTTGATGCTCTTCTGAATTCGATATATAGATGCCTACCTTTCCCCTCTCTGTCCCTCCTATCTTGCCACATTTGGATGTTTTTTTCCCAAATTATACATTTGACTTCTGCTTTACTGATTCAGTTCATCCACCCTCTCATTCAACCTCACCCCCACATGTGCGTAACAGTTGGTCTGGAGGATGATGGATCGCATTGGTGAACTGAACCTTTAGAGACAGCAGTCTGTCATGTGGTTCATGACATCAGTAGCTGACACGCTGTGGACATTTGCATACTTTCTATGGGGTCTGTAAAATGCTAGTTTTACAAACTTGCACAGTGACATTTGTACCTGTAAGCTTAGTTTTGTAGACGTGGTACATTTTGCTTTCTGTCCGTTTGTGAAGATGGGTGAAAATGTGCAAGTCTGTGTCTGAATGCACAGACTTGCACATTTTCACAAAAAATACTTACATGGATGATGAGCACGTGCAAGCTTATGGACTGTTGACGGGTTTACTGCATGGTATGTTTTGTTCACAGAGTTTCGCAAATAAGAAATGCGCCGTCTGCAAGGGAGGGAGGGCGGGATCTCCACCTTCTGTATTTGGAATCGCTACGTACAGAACAGCTGCCAACAGTCAGCCATCACAGAGCCAAGTACAGAGATCCAACCCTGAACGATGGACTCTGCCAGGCCTCCGTGACCAGCAGTAAGTCAACTAAATGCATAAACTAGTATCAGATGCAACATGTGTAATTTGCTTCAGTGTTGGTATATCCTTTATTAAAAGGTTAATAAAATATGTCCACAAATGACTCAGTTAATCCTTCCAGCGTCTTCAGATTTCCAGCCAATTTCACCAGTTTCGCCCTGTACCTTTGTTGTACCTCTGCTGATGCTTTTTCTCTATGAAACCCCTCTGTTGCTGAAACGTGTCAACATGATGTTCCACTCTGACGTCCATTGTCTAGTTTTTAACTGTTAAAACATTTAAGGGCTTTTACTTCCATTAAATTGATACCCTGTGCTGACACGCCAGGAAATCATTGCCATTATGTACTCTGGTTTTTGATGGAAACATCTAATATCAGGGTGCTGTATTATTTTTCAGTCACTCGCAATGACACTGGCTGCTGATATTTGATGTTTTGAGGGAAAAGCACAGTATCAACACCATATAAAGACACTGAATGTTAACAACTAAAACAGCCTAAAAGAGTCCAATAATAACGAAATCCAATCATTTAGGTCTCTTCTCTGATATTAAAGCCAGAAGAGAAAGCATTTTTCTATGGAATGATAGGAGTGCCACAATAAAGAATAAATATGTAAATAAAAGATAAAAGAATATCACAATAAATGTGGAAATATAAAGAGAAATAAATAAAAGAATAAAAGAATACGACAATAAATGTGGAAATAAGACAATAAATGTTTATTCTGTTCCCTTTTGCTTTCTCTATTTCCACATTGTCTTTTCTTTTTCCACACTGACACTTGGCGCTACGCTGGAAATAGAAAAGACAATCCAATGGCTGTGGGCGGGCCTTCATGCCCAGGCTGAGTAATCAATTCATGCACACAC
>JAVQJF010026286.1:0-30907 GCA_036023855.1 Gadopsis marmoratus | reverse complement strand
GAAACAGGGATAGTGAGAGAGAGGTAGAGTCTTTGAGAGAGAGTCAGAGTGTGAGAGAGAGAGCACTCAGTGCATCATGGAATGTCTCCCGGCAGTCTAGGCCTATAGCAGCATAACTATAACAAGTTAACTGGACTTGAGTAAGAAAAACATTGCGTGGAAATAAAAGGCTTTGGGCTATTTTCTCGTGTGCCAGTAAAGCAGCAACAGGAGTGTCCAATCAGAGCTGAGCATGTAGATTACTAAACTTCATGCTCGTGGGAACAAAGAGAGAGCCTGATAATTTGAGTCCATGTATGTGAACTGGGGCTCACTGTACGCTGGCTAGCAGGACTACATCATCGGCAAAAAGCAGAGATGCAGTCCTGAAAACTAATAAGGACTTTTTATTAAGCACCTGTAAAAACAAGGATTCACTATTATATTATGAAAATCAATAACCATGAGGAATCATATTTTGAAGCACAGTTTCTATGCCTGGATAGAGAGTTATCATGCAAATTACCCTCTCATTTGTAGAACAACGTAAAGAACAGGCTAAAACATGCTCTGGATACAATCTTTTTGCCATGATAGGATAGCGAGATTGAGCCGCTGAGTGGCTGAAAACACTGGCCCTTTCTGCTCCTCTGCCTTCCAGTTAAGGGGAAGAACTGAAAGGAATGGGATGGTTGATGGCAGTAAAGTTGATAGTAGGGGGGATGTGGGGCTGGTGTGAAAGGGAACAGCTGGGGATGGATGGTAATCTCAATCTGATAATGCTCATGTACCATACAACTGAGTATGGAAAGGTAAACATGATGCCACAGACCCCACTCCATTTTTCTGTGTCTAGGTTTCATTGCCTTCTCTCACACTGCATGCTTCACTTTGATGCAGACTGCAGTTATACATGAATGCCCATAATAGGAGATCATGTTTATTGACACATTTATTTGGTGACACACACAAGCTGGTGAGGATCATGTGCTGCATGCTTGCAGGTCTTTTTTTATTAACCGCAGAATTTTCAGTTGAATACAATGCTTTGGTACAGTTTCTGTCTCTTGTTCCTCTTACCAGGTAAGACATTTCGGGATTGTGTTTCTGTGTCTGAGGGCAAATGTGTCTACGCAAACCAATCTTTCATTGTGTCGGAACTGTGTCACAATCATGCCACAGAAGGAGAGAACACGATACACATTGTATTCAGAAAGTGGGAACACAACATTGCAGAATATAAGACAAAGGTTTTCTTCTCTTTCTGTTTTTTCCCCTCATTACAATTTTGTTTTTGACTTTATGACTCTCAGACACAGATTTATGAACACTGATTCAGTGCAACACAGTTGGCACTTCATTCATCATCATTCAATCAGTACTGACATGTGTGACTTAAAGTTGATTACCAAAAAGTATGTTACATTCAAACACATTAGAAAATTATTACCCTAGCATAGATAGTATATTTCAGGATTCTGAGCCTATGTTGAATGTTTCTACTCTTGTATTCCATCAAAACAACCAAAATATAGTCCTCCTGAGACCCAGCCTATTCATTTATGTCCTCTTTAGTAGACATTGATTTTTGAACCATAGCTTTTGACTCATTTGAGCTACCCTACTAAGTCCTGGTGTGCTAAATAGAGGATATCCTGGCATTTCCAATGATATATCATGTGTTTGGGTGGAATGAGGGGAACATTGTTTTCATGCTGAGACACAAAAAGTTAAAATGGAAGATAGATTTTTTCCTCGGTTCTCAGGAGGTTACAGAAAATCAACAATTAATTCCTTCCAAAAATGTACTACAGTTTTCATTTTAAATACCATCTAGGGTCAAAGTGGCATGCTGAAACAATGAGTTATCATTATTTCTATTTAACAAAGCGGTGGTCAAGATAATGGGTTTCCAGAACAGCCATTTACACAATCAGGACAGGAAACCAGTGAGAGGCACTTCATGCACAGGGAGGTTCAGACTATCCCAATTAAACACACTCCTTACACACAAATAATGGAAGTACTGTGATAAGATTGAAATCCCTCACTGGCTTCCCACCCACAAAAACTACCAACTGTTTGATTATGCAAAGCCAAAGGCACTGCAGCTTGGTTTTGAACTATCTTCCTTGCTGTGGTGGGTGATTTTTTTTCACACTGTTATTACTTTATTTATTGATTTAGATGGAGATGATTTTACATTAAATTGAATACATTGTTGCAGTAGGAAACATGATCTGTACTTCAGATACAGATACAGATACAGTTTTCAGATACCACTTCTCCAATGTTGCTTTTGGCCCCTTTTGAACCAGATTGCAAAAATATGATACAATAGATACAATCATTCACATTTAGCCTACAAACATATATTTACTGCCTTACAGTGTACGCTGGATCTAAAGATGTGCATCTGGTTTCAGGAAGCCCCAGCCTCCCAGCAAAATGTAGAGAAGACATTAAATGAAAATCTGACTTGTTCAAAAGACAAATAATCTGTGAAAATGGACATCAAACAACAATAAAAATGAACCAGCTCAGCTTTCTGTTTTTAACAAATTAACCTTGATCTATAACTAACTATATTCATATTCGCATTCACACAACTACTACAAACTAACTGAAGGGGAGAAGTCTCTTGTGCGAAAGTACTAAGTCATTGTTTTTATGCTTGTATGACCTTCGCCTCCAGACTGTTCAGGGACACATCAGAGAAAAGACAGCATTACGCTGCAGGGCTTTGCTGTCCCGCTAGCCTTAAACATTAAGACAGGTGCTATTCTAGATTTTTGTTTTTGTCAGAAAATCCCATGGAAAGGCCAAAACCACGTTTGGACAATTCAAAACAAATTGCAGCAAAACCTGCTTCCCTCTAATTTCTCTACCCCTTCTGAGGCGCTGAGCCCCAAGATCATTGATTCCTACTGAGGCCCTAAATCTTTA
Source organism: Gadopsis marmoratus (assembly GCA_036023855.1). Lineage (NCBI taxonomy): Eukaryota > Metazoa > Chordata > Actinopteri > Centrarchiformes > Percichthyidae > Gadopsis > Gadopsis marmoratus. The sequence continues at coordinate 27,982 of JAVQJF010026286.1, read as the reverse complement.
AAAATAGGTTAAAATACTAAAGGAGATAAATAGCTTTATATTTTTTAAAAAGCTCAGTAATTTCCTAAAACAGCTGGGCACTGTAGTTTCTCACACAGCAATCAAGAATGTGACTATTTCCAGCTGTGGATGAATACATATTTGATCCATTTCAATTCAGTTTTATTTATATAGTGCCATATCATAAAGTTATCTCAGGGCACTTTTTCATATAGAGCAGGTCTAGACTTTATTTAGGGACCCCACAATTCCCACCATGAGCAGCACTAGGAGACAGTGGCAAGGAAAACTCCCTTTTAGTGCTCTAGTGAGTATTATAGTGGGATTATAAACTACAGGGCCCATGTTCCTAGAAAAACCTCTGTCACCCATCACAATGTGTGGCTCACTGGTGTGTTTTTAACTAAGATATCAGGCTTTACTCTGCAATACTTGTTAGTAGAATCAATTAATTGGATTTGTTATAAAATATGCAATATTACCAGACGTATCCTGTAACAGCAGTTGAAATTGCAACAGAAAACCATTTTAAAGTCCAATATAGTAGATTTGTTTCAAACATTTGTTTAAACATCTTGAGTCGTTCAGGCCTGCCACTATCGGAAGGTTTCACTTATGTGAAAAAAACTGTTGTACTACAAACAAAACAATTTGGTTTTCCAAGCATATACTGTATGTTCACATTGGCTGCTTGTGGAATAAGGTTAGAGAGTAATAGTTAACAAGACACACATGAATGATGAAACTGTAACTTGTATGTGACAGATGCGGGGTTTCTAAATCAGATAAAAATCTAAATTCTGAGGACGGTTACAATGTCTGGGCTCTGGGTCATGGAAATGCAGAGAAAACAGTGCCGTCAACTAGTTCTACCAATGATCTAAGGGATTACTCACTCTACAACAACAGTTCTCCTAATGGCTCTTTTGTTATGACTAACACTTTTGTTTCCTACTGACAGAAGCAGGATCCTCTTGGTTTGGGGAGACGTTACACCTCAATGAGAATAGAAGCCCGATACTCCCTGTGCGTACGATGGCGCTGTATAGAAGATGAGGATGGGAGAGCGCGTTTACAAGAAAACATCATGATCGAGTGAACAACAAATGTAGGATGCAGGCAGACAGCAATGGATGTTTGGTTACGTGGAGAAACAGTAACACGGCGATAAGGCCCAGTCTTCGTCACTGGCAAGCAGATGACAACACTGACACACTTGAACCGCTGTTAGTCATCGGAACTTGTAATGGTAACATTGAGTGGAAATATGTACTACAACATTCTCTGAAGAGCACTCACCCACCAGAACTTAAGAGAAAAAGCTGTGTTTTCCTTTATCACGGTAAATGAAGCTGGCTGCTCCTCAGTATTGTTTTAGGAGAGCACGCGTCCGCATCCCGCTGAAGCGGGGCGAGAAAAAATGTTGTCTTTCCTTGAAGTCAAGTTGTGCATTCTCACATCTCCTCCCTCGGGAAAACTGCCTCAAGAAATACGGCCAAGGCCCATCGTTTCCCCTTTGGAATTTATCAAATGTGTTTTACCTCATTCTGCATCGCATTTCATGAAAAAAGAAAAACAAGGGCATATAACTGTACAACGCATAATCCTGCCAATAAAGAAGAGAAGACCTGTCATACCATGTCATTTTAGCCATTACTTCTGAAATGTTGGCAGACACTTGAAATAGTTATATTGTCTGCGTAGGTCTGCATTTGAACTCATGCAGAGCAGGCTGTGGCCAAGCATAAATATGAACATTTGTGATTGGATTTGATGGGAATCACACTGTGGTCACTTGAATGGATACTAAATATTTGCATAACTAAAAGATGTCAAACAAGGAAGTTGCACATAAAAGACGCTTCCTACATGTTGCTTATTGTGATTCCAGGCCATGAACCACAAGTGCTACGGCATCTCCACCAGTGTCCCACTACAGCTCCAACTCCCTTTGATCAAGGTTCTGTGTATTCTCTGCGGCAAACATCTGGTCTCGAGCCTATTTTGTAGACATTTAGGTTCACCAATATTCCTTTCTGTCTGAACGATAGCTGTAATGGTGACTGTGTATTTTCAGGTAAGATACAGCTTCGGTTGAGCCAGAACATGAGGAACACTCATGAACATTTGACATGAACGTAGTATTTGTTTGGATAATTTATACGTAGGCTGCATGATAATAAGTTTTTGTGCAGTCTGACCAACTCATTCCTTCATTTCAGAGTGGACTGCTTATACTGTACATACTGCAAGTCCTGGAAACGAAGCCAAAAAGGCATGACCATGTCTCATTAGAATAACAAGCAGTAAATAAGGTTTAGAGCTGAGATCTCACAGTGTGAATTAGTCTTGGCATCAGCTGGATAGAGGCTGTGTCGTGATTGTCTGGCTTGCTGTGTGCACAACGACGCATTGTGCGTGCCTGACTGAGAGCAAATCAAGTTATGGAGCAAAGATAAACAGGTGGAGACAAGATCGCCATTATTAAACAAAGACAGAGGTTTGGGTGTGCGTTGGGATGGCAGCATTGTGATGAGCACGAATGGTAATGGAGACCAATCTGAAGCGTCAGCTTTTGTTCAGAAATGAACTGCCAAGGCCTGAATTCCCTGTACCTAAACAACGCCTCGAAGGACAAGAAAAAGCCACAGTGGTTCCTAGGCTTACAGTTCTGGGGATGTGACTCAAAAAGGGCTATTGTTTGACATTCATGCCCACCGCAATGTGGCAACAGCACCTGGCTACAGTTTGGCCATTAAGGCAGTGTCATAGCGTTGCTTTCTTTTACAAACTACAATACAAAAGACTAATGAACACAATGAGGCCGGGTTGTAAAAAGTTGCTGATAATTTGTAAATGTTGTTAAAAAGAGGGGGTACCAGGCTTAACTAGCTAACTAGCCCACACACAGACTCCCAAAATGTCCCTTAGATTGAACAATGCCTTACTGTTTTTGTGTTGGACTGATGGTGTGGCAATGTGGAACCAGCCTGCATGAATTAACAAGCTCTCACTGAGCGAGGAGTTGGGGGACACAAAGCTCAGGGACAGCAGGGGAGTGACAAAGTCAAATATTCTGCATGACCACTGTTAACCGGGGACCACGTGAAGACTCACTGGACTCTTAAGGCTTTCCCCCCATTAGACTTCAGTGAAACATTGATGTACTGCTACACGTAAAGTCTGAATTGCTGCATGGTGAGAGCATGGCCTTCTGATCCACCCTTCTGTGTTAATATAAAGCATCCCACTCATTTGGAATATGGCTTAGACACACATGGGAAGCTCTTGAACATTGCCACCTCAAGACAAGCAGGAGAAGGTTCCTTGAATTCCTCCAATGAAACATCCCTGTCTGGCACAAACCAACCAGGAAACTGTCATTCCCACCACTACTTTATAATCCCAAATAATAAAAAGCTGAACCTGAATCAAATGTTCAACAACCCTATATTAAAAGAGCAGTGACAGATTTCCACACAAGCGTAGATAATGTTACTCTTGTTGTCTAACTGTCAAGTCATTTACACTGAGGCCGACTTTTCCACAAACTTTATTCATTTATTTATTTTCATCTCTTGAATTGCTGGTTTGTTTTCCCTTTCCCCCAGATGTTCATGTAACACAACGCTGTCATAACAGAAAATACAGATGTGGCTCAGTTCATTGTTTTTGTTTCTTCTAAGACTGAAGAACCCAAATGATATTTCCCAGATCACTTGTAAAATGTAATCTGCGTAGCATCAATCTCCACTGTGATTTTTCAAAAGATTTTGTTTTCCCATTTTTGCATGTGTGTCAGTCAACCTGTCAGCCTTTGAGACCAGGCCGCTTCCTTTCATAGGTGTCACATGAGTGATTGCTGGTTTGTGTGCGTTGAGTCACTTGACATAACATTAATGAGGGAGAGGACACACTCATAAAACCTTTACTAGAAACAGACTGCAGCATGAGGCGTTTTGTCCACTTCTGCAGTTCGCTCCCATCCATCATGAGACCCTTTGGAGAGGCCTGCTGAATGTGACGGAACGCAAAGCAGCCCACTGACAGGTCATTGGCAGCAGATAATAACAAATGATTTCCCAAGTAGATGGGAAATTAGCGTCAATTGAAGTAAATGAGACAGTAAATGTATCTTTTCTGATCTCTCTAGAAGCAAAGGAAGACTCCTCAAAATATGAACTGTAACAGACATGTATTGCCCCATCTACTGGAGGCACATCTGTGTCTTTTTCTTCTACAGAGCTTTGATACAGAAATATTTTAGCAGTGTCACGAGTGCAGCGCCACTGCGACCAGCTGCAAGCTAGATTAATTACAAGGAGCTGTCTGTTAGGAGCGCGGCAGTAAAACTGGGTTCCAAAATACAAATAGAAACAAATTATATAATCTGTTCTTCAGGCCAAGTATATGACACGTTTCAGCCCACAGTTTGAGGTCCTCAATCATCCAAATTACTTTATGCATCTATTTGTATTTACTCTGTTACTCTATGTTCCAACTCGCTTATCTAAAAGCCAAAGTTGTTCAAGTAATAACTGGTATTCTTCCTCTAGCTATTGAGCTTGGCATGAGCAAAATAGTATGCGTGAGTGATCTGATTTGGCAGAGGTGGAGAGTGAGTCCCAATTTGTGTATTTTATTGTACAAACTATGATGACTTAAGCATGGCCGGATTAACCTTCTAGGGTCCCCGGGGCAAAAATGAGCTGCTGGGTCCCTGTATTACATGACTCCAGATTAGCAGTGTGATAATTGGATTAAATACAAGTTACTTAACAAAATTGCATCATGTAAGTATACTATCAACTGAAATAATGAAGACCCCAAAACTAACATAAGAGTTATCATCAGATCAATAGTTTGACATTTTGGGAAATAGGCTCGATCACTTTGTCGGAAGTTAGATGAGAAGATCGATACCACCCTCCTCATTATGATGGTTTTTGACCTTTTGTACAGAGCCAGGCTAACTATTTCCCTGTTTCTAGACATTAAGCTAAGCTAATCAGCTTCTGACTTCACAATTAATGGACAGAGATCGTAGTGTTGATCTTTGCATTTAACTTTCGCCAAGAAAGAATATAAGCATATTTCCCAACATGGTAAACTATTGCTTTAAGTTGGCAAACAACTTTAAACGTGTGGAAAAGAAGACAATGTTGATATTCACTATATTCTACTATGTTGCAATTGTATATTATTCATCAGTAATCTAAACACATTTTTGTACACAAAGGTCTGAAAATCTGCTTATGTGTGTTTTATTAATTTGTTGTCTATATTTTTGGACTTGGTCAGTATTGTTTGAAAATGTTTGTGCTGCATACCGGATCTGGTTTGTATTATTGTTGGTGTCTTGTAAGCCCACCTAGGCTTGGCATATAAAGTGTATGCATGACACTATAATATCAAGTAATAATAATATAATAAATTATAGATAACATCAAACATCATCAAAAATCTTCAACATCCAATTAAGTGAAACATCTTTGTGATGCAATTAGTCAATGCACCATTGGTCTTAAGACACATGTGCCTGTGTGCGTCAAACACAATGCACACCTTTTAGCTCACTCTGATTTTAAAGAGACCACCTGGTGCATGTATTAAAGTGCTGCAAACCCAGAGTTGACTTTCTCATATTGTTCACATTAGGGAGGTAGTGTGTGTGTGTGTGTGTGTGTGTACGAAGTCAGTTTTAAATGAAAGCTGTTTTTCTGATGTTATGTGTTTGGCAAAATCAGCAGCAATTACTTATCTGGACGAGTCACATTTTAACAGGCGTTCCAGCCCTCCCTTCACTGCCTTGTAAGCCCTCTCTTTTTCAGTACATCATGCGGTTTTTCTGGCATTAATGAGTTACTTCCTTTAGCTTGTTATATAATGATGTCACCTTTGATTGTTGAAAGTTCGAGAAAGCAGAGATCACACAAAGTTTTATTTAAAGAAGACCTCCAACACAGTGTATTGTATAATGTTTCTCTCCTATAATAAATATTTTTTGTTGGCTAATTAGTTATGAGCTCAGATTGAGGAAAATGCAGCTCTCTTTATATCATCAAATTGTTCAAAATTAGGTGGATTAGAAAAGTTTTAACAAACAGCCATGTGAACAAAGTAAAAGAAAAGCAATGAGCAAGGAACGACATACTATCTGAATTTGGCCTGAAATGCCATTTTGCTTCACTCATTCAGCTGTAAACGGCATATCCGTCTCAATGTCATGTTCAGTTGACACGGAGCTGTAAAGTATTTAACATATCTCATGCTGAGGATGAGGATGGAAGTTGCTCACTGAGTGCACATGCCAAAAGAGCCCTGCTTCTGTCTATGTGGGTCATAGAGCATGCTCAGTAGAGTACTCCAGCCGAGCCAGGTGAGTGCATCTGCATCTGAGGCTTCAGCTGGCCGAGCAAACTGACTTCCTGTTGGCTGTCTACACCCATGAATTGGGAAAAATTGTATTAATCGTACAGCTCTTCTAAACTTTCCAAATGATATTAAACTGAATGGTTCCATTTCTGATTGAGAGAGTCATTCACAGGGTTAGTGACGCTCAGATAAATGTTCAGTGTTCGCTACAGTGTGGCCACTACGCCATAATCAGCACAGTACCATTCTGGGGGGGTTGATGTATCTCAGTACCTTGTTAGCTATGTAGAAAGGTAACATCCACACTGTTAACGCTGCCACATCTGAAAGAAGCTCTAATTGGTCCATTTTTTCTCCAACTATGGAAAGAGTTTCCAATCAGCACATCAGACTTCCTCAGGTTTTCACATTTCTGGGCCAAGAGAGTATTAGAGTCCTTGACTTGCTTACTCTCCGAACACATGAATGCCACAAAAAACAAAGAGCAATTTTCAACGTTTGTGGAAATGAATTCCGCCCTGCAAATTTGTTTCTTTTTTTAGTAGTGTTTGCCCTTCGGGCTGGTGGGCGGTATCATGTGACTTGCAATTCTGACTGTGGCCACAACACCAAAATTGCGTCACAGCCAAGCACGGTTCCTGGTGGATTGGTATTTGTGACTGTACCATTCGCAGGGTAACGATGCGGAGATGCTCGACACCTACGGGTGCAGAGAAATCTCCAAGCAGTAAAAACAGTTCCATTTGTGAGGTTCAAACTCAGAATGCAAAAGTACTAGTCATTGTCAAGTGATGGAAACTCATCTATATTAACAGGATTCCTGTTTTATTAAAAATATGCTGATTGTTGATCCAGGACCAAGGTCTTCATGATTGCTAGTTTTAACATTTTGCGTATTGCTCTTCGAAGCCTGAATTGTGACGTTACAGTAAACGTTTCTTCAGCAGAATATCCAAAGTGAAGAAAGTATTTATTTTTGAAAACAGAATTTTGACAAGGACACAGCACACCTTTTCTATTGTCCTCTTGTGAGCTCTTAGCTACATTGCATGCACATCATTATTTGACATGTCATGAAATACTGCTAAATTGCTCAAATATGTTCCCAAGAAGGAGCCCAAAGCTGTACTTGGGAAGAACCTGTTACTTGCACCTCTATTTCACTTGGTTTCCAGGAACGTAATATTTACAGTGATATAGATTTGGGTGTGGTCCTACTTGGAGCAGGCAGCAAGGAAAATAGGCCTTGGGGTGCACATACATGCATTACCCACATGAACCTTTTATCGAGGATGTCAGAAGGTTGTCGGGAGATTACACGGGGGAGGCAAGGTCGTGAAATTTTTTGCGAAAACACATGAGGAGAGGACTTATGCACTCACTTATACACTCATCAGAGACACAGAACACTTTATTGCCTGTCTGGTGTTGCACAAGCAGAGAATCCATTCCCTGTCTGCTTTGGTGAAGTTCAGGGAGTATCTGTGTGTAATATTTATTAGGAATGTCTGACCTCCAGATATGAATGTGGTTTGTCAACCAGCTTGTGTTGCCAGGGTCAGCTTATGTGCACACTCTACTTGAAAGATGACCAGGCAAGCCTCAACAACAAGTGGTCAAATCAAGTAAGAAAATAGAGCAAACATCATTTAGGTCTTTTTAGTTCTCAGTTAAACACACAATGCAGATCGTTGCGTTTGTTTTGCTATGACCTTTTAGTGACTTCACTATAACAGGAATCCAACTTTGTATGTGAACAGGCAGACATAGATTGTTTTTAATTTGGAGGTTCAAATTGGTTTGAGGAACAAATACGACGGAATTACATTTTGTGCTATGTGCAGTTTTTCATGCAGCAGTAAGAATAGAATGTAAGAATAAGCGTCTTAAGGGGATTTCTACTGGTGTTGGGGATAACCTTCAGGAGCTTGTTTTTGATTTATGATCACGTAGCAGTTCATGAGCTTTGGTCGTTGTTAGCAAGAGGAACATATGAAATTGGTTTTCCCTAATTTGAGTGTGAATTTTCCAGGTTTGACATGCAATGTAGGTAATGTAGGTAACATGTAGGTGGTCGGTCTTCTCTCATAGTGACAAACCCACAGAGAATTACCAATCTTCAGTGTTTTAGAATCTTTCAGCTAATTGTTTTGGTTTAATTGCCTGCAAATTAAAACTAATAGTAGGCAACTATTTTCAGTGGAAAATATTCTAATATACCCACTGTACACTACCATGTATGTATTAAGGGGAACTGGAGCCTGGCGCCTCATTCATTTCTCTGAAAGATGCTCTCTGGGCGCATATATCCCGAAAAAGTCTCTGCGGGCTTCCATACGAGCCTTGGGTTTTGAGTTTTTGAGTCCTTTGGTTGGTGATGCTATAAATCAGGGCTTAAAACCTTTCAGCTTGTCAATGCCTTTTATTATGTTAAACTTGGGACTATTCATTCATACCTTGCACTGCACTATAATTTTTCTTCTACTGTTTAATCTGCTTTCTTTTTATCTTCTATTTTACTTTAGCCTTTTTAAATGCAGGTGGCTGGCCTTGTTTAACAACCCAAACACACACACACACACACACACACACACACACACACACACACACACATAATCTTCACAGAATTGTCTTGTAGCCTGGTAGGTATCAGCTATAGACACATACTGTATGAACATCCTGCCAGTGATTTTTGAAAGCCAGAATGACATGTTGACGTCCTTGAAGTTCATAATACGTCTAATGTCCTCAACACAGCCTAAGTCTCTCCCTCTTTTTATTTTTTTTTAATAAGAAGATCTGTTTGCTGTTTTTACACACACATGCAACAGTCGGCCTGATTCAGGCCTCAGAAACACTGTAGTGAAGTCAGCAGGAAGCTAACGGTAACAAGGCAAGACTTTCACCCAGGAGACCGTTGTCCGTGTCTCGGGTGGAACCAGAAGTCAACACTGACTTATTTTAATTTCAGTACGCAACTTATGTTATGTGACTAACGTAGGTAGAATTTTTAAACGAAACCATGATCTTTACATAAACTTAACCAAACTGCGACTGTTTCACAACATTAACCATGTGTTTATAATTGTTACAGTGACGATCTGGTACTCCTATACATAGTATGTCATTTTGGAAGTCGCTGGCAAACAACCTATTCTGTCGTTTAGGTAGGAGGACCTGTTGATTTATTCTCCCGTATTTTTACCCTGTATTTCTGTCCTGTAGATGATGAAAAATAATCTGCCCTACTGATACCAGTTCACATCACATGCCTTTTGTGTTATATCTTTAAAAGGCCATTTTATCCAACAGTGTAACGGGTCGTTACCTTGTCCCTGATGTGTAGGCTTTATTTGAAATGCTGTTCTGAGGGCTTGAGTCATCATCATAGAAATGATATCTCTTGCACACGCTGCACTCACCCCAAACAAAGTTTTTTCTCCACACAGATCTTTGTGGAGGATTTTATCTATGCACCCTGAAGCTGAGGAACATGGCCCACTTGGTTCAAACAGCCATGAAATTGTAGTAGAGCCAGATAAGACCTGATTAGACTTGTCAGGTTTGCTGCTTACCGGCACGTTCAGCAGCACCACCTGCATCGCCTACCTCTCCAACTGTCTAACCACTCATCCCCCTCACTGGGAAAAGCTGAATGTGCACTTTCTCTCCTCACGTCTGCAACCTCTTGTGCCTCAGTGAATGCTGTCTGCTCCCTCTATCGCCATCTCAAACACACACACACACAGGCACTCAGACACAAATATGTGCACACACACACACAAACACAGATGCACACCCACACATCTCTCCTCAACCTCAAAACTTGGTCTTCCCTTCCCCTGCTCTACCACTCCACGGTTACAACTTGAGCTGGAATGCAGCCCTCGAGACTTATATGTAACAGGTTCAAGAGCCATTTTCCAAACGCAGCGGCAAAGCCTGGAAGTCAAGTCGTCCTGTTCCTGCCTGGAATTAAACATGACGAACATTTGTTCAGTCAGATTTGGAAGTTAAGTTCATCATGTGCCATGCTTTAAGCTTCAATTCTGAATTTATGTGAGTTCTTATGTGTTTGGTCAGGCACAGCATCCGTGCAATTACAATTCCAGGACTCCCCTCCCTTGTTTGGAAAGGTTTTAAAGCCACAATGTGTTTTCCACAACACAGATTAATCCAGAACTGACCAAATATAAATCCTTAAATATACTGTAGCATATCAAATAAATGGTTATAAATAGTAGCCTTATGCAAAGAAATGCAGATGTTTCAACCACAAGTATTGCAGTTTGACTTGGCTTCAATTTTGCACTATTGCAGTTCTCGGCATGCAAGCTGAACTTTAATTAGTTGCCAGTCAGATATCCAACATTAAACCTTCATTTCCTAAAGCCCCTTTTGATTTCCACTTATGATAGCAACTTGACTTTTGATTAAACGTGCTTTATATTCTCACAAAAGCAGTATTTGTGAATATCACAACCACTGCCCCTGCCCACACCTCCATTATGTATTCACTGGCATCAGCGTACTGTTTGCTTTTAGGTTTGATTTTCTTAGAAAGCTGATTGGAGATCATTATTATTTTCCAAGACATTTAGTGCAAGAATGCTTCTGTTCTGTGGTGCATAACGCCCACCAAACGCTGTTTCCATTAGAAACAGTGAAACTTAATAAACGACCTCCCTGACGTAGTGAGGCGTAGGTAGGTGTAAACTTTCAGAGGAGGAAGTGCAGACCTTAATACTGATGTCAGCTTCCCATTCTGGCTGCTTATGTAAAACACCTTTATCTTCAATCTTAGTCAAAGTCACTGCTTGCTATTTTAAAAAGTGAACAACACTAATCTAATAAACTAACTAAATCTGAATAAAGATAAGGATGAATACTGCCGAATTGATGAATTTTTTTCGTTCTTCAATTCAGTATTTACAGCATGGCTTTATGGCAGCACTGCATACTATATTTGTTTCAGTAAAGAAGTAAAGAGAAAACATATGTATACATACACAGTGAATGAAGAAGTTCTAAATTTTCAAATGCCTCAACTTTTGACAGAATATGCATAGGGTGTGAAGTTTAACATCACACATTGCTGGAATAAAGCAAATATTTCAAGAACTTCAAGTTCCTTCGCTCAGGGAATAGTCTGCCATCTATTAGAGTTTTTAGGTGTTTATTAATGAATGGTCGTGCATGAAAGTCAGCAGTTCAATTTAAGGAGGATGTGTCTGTAAGATGCACTTTAACGTGCCAAAATGCAACATTAGGGATTCATTCACTTGTATTAGTTTCAGTATTACTTTGTGCTGCTACTGAAATGATGTCATCTACACACAGCTCAGAATTAAGTCAAACAATTGACTCAGTTCCATCTGTAGGTTGGAGCGTTATCTCATTAGTTCTTGCTACACCAAGAGTGAAACACACAAAGCTCTGCACAACTGGATTTCACTAAGAGCTTAAAACTAATCCTGCAATGCAGGACATTGCCTGACTTTGTTCTTCCTCTGGTAATATCCATATTCTCCCTGAAGTGGGAAAGCAGAAGTCAGGAGATCTCTGTGTCTGCTGGCTTCAAAGTGGCCAACAGTAACATGATAGATTCAATAGGGTAGCTCACAGGTGAGAAATTAAAGTAGGACACTGAATTATATGGAATGTTTCAATGAACCAAAATCAATGTCTCTTCTTTGTGTTTGCATATGTAACAAAACTGTGAATAGCTGTAATTTTTAACTCCTTACCAAAGCAGTGGTTGTCCAAACGTATATATTAATTGTATGTATTTATACATTTATTATTATAATGACCATCAGTTTTGTGTATCATTTCAAAGGTCTTTGAATGCAGCTCTAACGTGAAAACTAATCCTCTGGTAAACGACATATCCAGGTATATCCAAATTGTCACTACCATGAATAATGATTGTAGAAAACATCAGGAAACTCTTTTGGTTTCAGAAGAAAAGTCATTTGGGGGAAATAAATCTATATTCTTTTACAACCTGCTGGCCTGTTCCCGTATGTTGTGGGCCCAAAGGAAAATTTGAGAGGTGGCATTCGCTGTTCCAGACTGATATTGTTTGTGGACTGCATGTATACTTGCCAGAGCTCCCATTTATCCAAGGGCAGCACAATGCTACATGGCAGGGCAAAGCCCCAGAAAATGATGTCATCCACTAAGAACCTAATCCATGACCAGGATGCTGAAGGATTTCCCCCTCCCCCTTCCTTTGCAATAGAATATAACGAACAAGGGCCATCACCGAAACCAGCTTGAAGAAAAAGAGAGATTATTTCTTCCAAACAGGATGAACTGAAATGAACTGCTTCACAAATCCCTGACTCAAACGGCAGCTCCAAGGACAGTGCGGACTGGATTCCATTTGTGCATACAAGCAGAGCCATCACTGAGAGTTTGATCCAACTGTACAAGGTTATTGCTCACAAAGCGGTCTCTTTATCTTTTCTGCCATAAGCAACACTCGCCAGCAATCTTTCATGGGTGCTGATAGGGTGGAGTAAGTACTTCCAAGGGGCAAAGTCAACTAACACAAACATTTTTATTAAAATAGTTCTACTGCTATATTTTAAGGATACAACCATGTCAATAGATCAGGGTTAGGGACAGACATGAGTCTAATAGTTGTAATTTTTAGAGTTTGATTACCCTCTACAGATATCACTATCGGGTAATTGGATGGTCCACCATTTGTACGCAGAGTTAAATATCTCAGCAGTTGTTGGATGGATTACAATGACATTTTGCACATTCATGGACATTTATAGGGAGCTTCTGTTTCAGAAAAACAGAAAATCTCATTCAAAATCACGCTAACATCTGTCAGAGCGCAAAACAAGAGGTGAGTCCATGAGTGACTCAACGGGCCAGCGATCCGTTCAGACATGTCTGTAATACAGAGAGGAGCAAACACTGTAAAATATTTTAGACAGCTAAAAATGTAGAAGAATAACTTTAGAAGAGAGCTTTATATGGAAGAAACAAATTTGTGATGACACAAGTACCCATGCTGCTGTCCTTGTAGTTTATTTCATGGGAGCTGCACTTTGTTCTGTGCTCACAGAGTAATCCTTGAAACCTTCGTTAAAACAATTTCTAATAGCAACTGCTCTAGTTGTCTTTTCAGAAAGACAGATGAAAGAAATGTTGAATGAGAGATTGCATTGAGTTGCAGCAGCTAGCCTGGACGTGACATTCTACTGACGTTTGGTGAGCCACTGATCTTTCATATAGCGCCACCAGCAGGTCACTTATCCAGTGGTATATTTCAACACATACTAAATGGATGCCACAAATTGTGGTACAGACATTCATGTCCTTTTACGATAATCTTTTCATCTAGCATTATTATCAGGTAAAAATTTCTATTTATACTGTTGTTCATGACCAAATGCCTGCAAAGCTTATGATATTCCCATGGTCTCGGTGCTATTTAGCAAAGGTTTGATGCTAACATGCTAAACTACAATGTGACAATCGTAAATAATATATATACCTGATAAACATCAGCATGTTAGCATTGTCATTGTGAGCATGTTAGCATGCTGACTTTAGGATTCTGCTCAAAGCGTAGTAAAAGTACGTCCACACAGAGCAGCAGACTCAAAGCCTTTTTTTTAATTCTCACTTCCTACATTATATGTGCCTGGCAACCACAGTGTGGTTAAGGTTAGAGAAAGATTGTGGTGTTGGTATTTGATAACACTATGCTTAGGCAACTAAAAGACTTGATTAAGGAAAGAACATGAGTCCGGTGAAGAAAAAAGAGAATGTTAATATCAAGTCTGCTGCAGATGTCTGCTTGTTAACTGGACCTGCTGCATGCCCTCCACCACCCCAAACTCTTTACTTTCCAGCTTGCTACATAAAGGACACACTACGTCTTGCATTGCATTGAACACTAAATGTAAAGCGTGAGGTGTGGAATCGTTCAGTATGGAAGTAATCCTTAAGGATACTGAACTGTTATTTTCATATGTTGCAGCCTAAAAGCTAGTATCCATGTTTTCTAACAGATAAATTGGGCTTTCTTCACCTTAAGCTGCAGTATGGTACCTTAAAACCCTAAAGCTGGTACCTTGGTTAAAGACATTCTTCATAATTGATGTTATTTATTGGTTTACAATGTCAGTAAAGTCAATAACATACTCATGTTTAAGTTGCCTGAGACACTGTTTCTTTGCTGGTTTGCCTCTGTGATCACTACATCACCTTATCTTATTAACACCCAGTACAGGTTTTGACTCTGACCTGAACAGGAACACAATCCAGTCGCTTGACTCCGTCCTCACAGAACACTTGTCACATGTTAACGTTGATTTCAGATGCTTTGTATGCAGAGATGGGGTATTGTCCAGCAGTGGCCTGCCTTACGAATAATGAGAGGGCTAAGAATACAGGAACGTGAGACTAACATAGCAAAGCGATTAGGAATGATTAATGATGGGGTGTAAGTGTGTAAGTGTGTGAGGAGTCGGAGGAGCAAACCCACATGCAGAAGCTCAAGACAGGGAGGAGATGCTTTGTAATTCTTCGTCATTTGTAAATCTGTTGCTGGGCTGGAAGCTCTTTCATAACAATTATCAGTAAATCTGGAGTGTGTATGAAAACAACATGCTTCCGTCCCTAGAGTTATTATTTTCTGCACGACATATTCCAAAGCATCTTTATTAGATGCCTTGGTGTACTGAGGTCTACTTATAGAACATGTGACATCTACTTACAGGACATGTTTACCCACATTCTTTTTGGGAGTACCTCCAGTCTGTGTCTATGTTTGAGGCTTCAGTGTCTCAGTCTGTTTGTGTGTGTGTGTGTGTGTGTGTGTGTGTGTGTGTGTGTGTGCATGTAAAGACACAGAAGATACGCAAATTAGAGATCATGCACAAGTTTTGTGAGGTTAACCTCTGATTAATTGCACCGCTCCAGTCGGTTGTGGTGAGGGCACGCTACTGTAATTTTGCAGCTGCTTGATTTCAGCATATGACACATGCAGTCCGATTGGCCTTTCCGACCACATGCCAAGCACTTAAAATAGTGTTCGTTTGTCAGGGCTCTTTGCTGTCAACAAAGCAATATGGGGAGTTATTAATAATGTGTTTTCCTCTTAGTTGGTAGCGTGCGCTAACAATAACTAAGAACTCCGCTCTGGAGGTCGTTAATGTTTTGGTCGTGTTGTGTCTTTTCTAATTGTGCTTCCCTGTTGCATGTTAAGACCTGCATTTAGGCTTATCGTTTAATTTAAAGATGGGCTAAAGACTGCGTGGATGTGTTTGTGTGCCTAAGAGTGAGCGTAAGGAAATATTTTCTAATAGCACAGCAGATTATCGATGACTCAGTAAGCATTAGGCCTTAATCCTGAGCTAACACAAGGTCCTGTGGATTTACCCTCATTTATTTACATACTGTCAGTATTTCAGCAGGAATGCAAAAAGCCTTTGCCTCTCCTCCTACGTCAAACTGCATAAAGGGCATCTCTCTTGAGGAAATATCTTGTCACCTAGATTGAAGACACATAAAGACCTTTTACTCCTATTTAACTGCATCTGCATAACGTTGCCCCAAGTCAGAGTTGTTTGCCTTGATACAAGATGTTTTTAATTACCTACACATTCTACATAGTTGGCACTTGTGGGGTACTTAAAACACAACAGATGGCGTTGTCTGTTTGACGTAGTTTGATAGTAGACAGATATAGGGGAGTGTCGCAAGCCTGACTGACTGAACTGAATTTGTTGCCTAATGATCATGGCACCCTGACAGTAGCACTGCGGTAAAAATGTCAAGTTAGATATCGCATCATAAATCAACATACAAGTTTTACTCCAACATTCTTCTTTTAAAGCCACATAATGTCCATCCAAACAGAGGGAGCCGAGACAGCCCTGTACAGCTGTCTGAAAAGTGGAAACTTTACCGAAGACGCTCCTTTTTAAATAAGGACAAAATGTGATGCAAAACTCACAATCCTGATCTTTATGCAGACCAGGATGTCATGAAAAAAGCTTTGTGGGACTCATTCAAGGTGACCGAAGAGGAGGGTTAAGGGATCAATCCTCCAGAAGGTTTTGATACCTTGTTCCTGGACTTCCTCAGAGTGCGCTTGACTTGAGATAATTAAAAGTGAACCGGTGGGCAGGGAGCCACTGCAGGCAAGGAGACAGGCTGTCAGGAGGCAGGAGAGCAGCCAAGGATCCCGAGCCGCCACACGGCAACAGCTCCGTGACGTGGCAAGGCCCCTCCACGGTGCACAGTAATGGAAACCTCAGGCTGGTCTCTGGTCTTTTCTTTCCTCGCTCTGTTTCTCCATCGAGTTCTCTCCCACATACAGACTCACGCAAAGTCACACTGAGACAAATGTAGATGTTCACACACACAAACACATGTCCAATGGACAAAAGTGTAAACCCAACGAATGCATGTAAACATAAAAAGGTGAATCAAAGAATATAAACATTTTGTGAGGTCCACAAGTTGAATGCATGCATTTTGCTTTTACTTGGGATGGACACCATATTGTAAACAGTAGCCAGGTGTGATGATACATGGAAATCCTTTGCAACTGAAAGGCATGTTACTTAAGAAGTCGTTCTTAGAAGATTGGGTGGGGTTTGGCGCAGGAGGTTAAGCTGTGGACTTTCAATCCTGCGGTTGGCTTTTTGAATCCAGCTCCTGGACACTGTATTTGGCCATAAAAGGCTGACCACTGCTCCAGCTCCCCTTGGAAGAAGGATGGCCAGATGGGTTAAAAGCAAAGGATAAATTTCAGTGTGTGTTTGAGCATTGTTCTCTGCACGTGTCTTTATTGACCAATAAGCGACCTTAGGTGTCCAATTATTATGAACTGGTTCCAATTCAGTTCTTGATGCTTAGCTCTATGTAGTGTGGCTTATGTCTTTGAAAACACTTAACATAACACTTAACATGAATTACAGCTGCATTTTACATACATGACAAACTCAACTTACTAGTCGCAGATAGTGCTACTGAGCTCGCAGTTGTAGAATGTCTTATGTGGCTCTGGCAGAAGCTCACTTTTCTCTTTCTGAGGACATCTCTCGAGTGATCTTGGGTTGGACTCGTGTTTAACAGTGAGGGAGACAAAGATGGGATTTGAGTTGCATTATGGGAAACATAGAATCCCATGTTTTTAGATACTAGGGACTAAAAGGATATCTTGGCCTCTGCTGCATTGATCTTGACTATAATTTGGTTATATTCCATATATAATAATGTATTTTACAAACCCCTCAAATGTATGTAAATTCATTAAATTTAAAAAGGTATTCATAAAATAAAACCAATGTCTGGAAAAGCACCAATCAGTCAAGGGTGAATATTAAAACTGTGTTTTGCAGTATACAGTATACATATAGTATTGTGTAGGAAGAATGAGCTCTATTCTGCGAATTTTACATTTTATTTTATTTTCCTGTTCTGACACTTAAATGTCCCATAGCATTGAGTCCACAGGTGAAGTAACTGATTTCATGGTATCGCATGTGATGATAACAAACATTCAGAGATTAGCACATCTGAAAAGGGGGCCATGCCACAGCTTGTCTTCAGTCAGATATCGAGGATCTGTTTAACAAATTCATCTAGGAGGGCGTGGAAGGGACAAGGACTTTTTTTGCAACCGCCACACCCCCCTTCTCTTATTCTCATTTTGGTATTCCCCCTGTGGAGATCCTTGCCACCCAGAGCTTGATGCAGAACAGTAAATGAGGTTCCCCTTGACATTTCCAAAGTATCAGGGTGTGCCGAATGGTAGTGGCATGCGAAGTGAGTCTAAAGCAGTGCCTGAACTTTTGAACCTGTCACCTCGTCTTTCTTCCTTGCAACTGCATGTGGACTCTGCCTGCCTTTGTGTTGCAAGCTGAAGATGGAATCAGGGAGGTTGGACTTTGTGTGAACTCTTCTCATTAACCTAATTCCCCCCCTTAATACACACACACATGCACACACACACACACACACACACACATATATTTCACCACTGCCCTCATCCAACACATGGCACACAACTAATTCCAAATTGAATGCATTGAATATGAATTAGTAAATCATGCTCTGGAATTACTTTATTTCTCTGCATGAATGAATGAATGAATTCCTTTGCATTAATCTTTTAGGGAGGGGCACAGTGTTAGCTATTGACTGGCAGCTGTGTTTTAGTATAGCGATGTCTCCAAATGAATGATTTAATTTCCTAATGAATATCATTAGCTTATAACATTTATTCCACGTCTCCTTGATAAGGGGATGAATGCAATAGATGCTACATTTAAATAAATCTACATAGCACAATACTTACTTTTGCTTTGGATTAAGATACATGAATGCACTTTAGGTTTTGACGTTGTAATGTTTGACAGCCCTTCAATGCACTTTATGACCGTAAACGTTTGTTATATAATTGTCACAGGAAAGATCTGGTATTATATTATACAGTGTAAAACCTATGGGTGTAGGCAATGGCTGAACACCAGACATTAGTGGTCTCTCAGCTGGATGTTAGCGTGGTATTCCTTGAGAGACTCCATGATGCAAAACCAGAAGCTTTTGGCATACACACTGATTAATTTATATCAATTGATTTGAAAGGTGCCAATTACAGAACAATGGCCCATTGAACATTTTCCAAGGCTTTTCTCGAGTCAGCAGACGTCATACATGTTACTAATAACGTTAACAATGGCTCTGTTCTATTCAAGTATCCCAGTAAACCATGCCAGCGTGCACAATACCAGAACCGGGTAACTGAAGCAAATAAATAGTGATAACCATATAAACCAACCATTATTAATTTTACATCTGGGCTTCTCCTACTCTGACATGACAAAATGGCTTGTAAGACAAATGGCTGTTGCTTTAGAAACATCTTCATTAGGCAACCTGACTGATTTGTGACTGGAATGAATCCTCAAATTTTTTTCTGGTGTTTTCTTTTTGCTATTCTTTTGTCACAAATCCATTGTAATATGTATCTATGGCAAGATAAAGTGTGGTGTAACTCTTACACAATGAAATATAACTCAATCTAAAGTTAGCTAACATTAGCTAACTTTAGCCACCATACTGGTACAATAATAAGAATGCAAAGAAATTTAGAGAGGAACACTGGATTGACACATAGTATGCAATTCAATGACTACTTTCTCTGTGTCAGCCAGAAAAAAAACATATGGCTTAAGGAGCATTGTGGAGGGGTAAAAACTGGGAAGATATTGGATTGGGGGTTGTGGAACAGTTAAACTGCTGGGCTTGGGTTTCAAATCTTGCCTGAACACCTGGGTCTGTATATTGCTTGGTGGAAGCAGCTGGGGAAATTTTTGGCATGGAGTCCAAAACCTGGCTCTTACTTGGCTGTGCTTCCCAGCCTGCTTCTATCTCGCTGGAAAGTCCTATTCAGCTGGTCAAAATTGAGAGGGCTCCTAGAGCCCCACAAGCCTCAATAAATAGTCTCAAATGTCCTCACATGCAGAGTGGGGGATGTCTTATTTATGCAGTTGTGACACACTAGTTGCCTTATGTAGTGTGTCAGTCATAGTACTTAAAATGCATAATAGCTTATTAGTACTGTAATACACAAAAACAGTGACCGTGGAGTTTGGTGTAAATTTGGTCTTCATCTTGCATCATTTGTGACCTTGCCACCCTGTACATTACTCCATGATTTGGTCATTTGGTCCCTATGCAAACCTTAAAACATTATCCAACAACCGATTCTATGTAGTGTTTTGTGATCTCACAGCTGTCTTCCGTGTGTCCGGAAAGATAGAATGTTTGCGAAATCAATGTTTAAATCCAATTTTTCCACAGCCACGGCCATGGGTTGAGCATCAGACATAACATAGGTCCCAGCAAAGGATAGAAGAGGAAATGTGAAAATATTTAATCACCATTCCGGGCAGAACGCACACATCTGTGAGATCACGAAAATACCCCTGAAGGTAATATCCGCTGCTGGATCACAGTTTTTCACCGCATGACCGGGCACACCCTTGATGAAGATTTTCCCTTCAAGTATACAGTAGTAGTAGTATACAGTGGTATACAGATTGGCTATGTTATGTCAACATTCAGGCCAACAAAAAAGTGACAAGAAAATTACACCCCCCCCGCCGCCTCCTTGGTTAACCATAAATCAATTAGGCTATTTGCTGGGTACAGTGGAACCCAGGTGATTCCGCTGTCAATTTGGTCTCAAGAGAGGGACTGGGATTAGATTCCCAGTCCCAAACAGTTGCAGCCAGTAGTGACTGGGTTGCTTGGGTTGGACAGATGGGATAAGTGGGCGGGCCAATGGAAGCGGGACCGGCTCAGTCCTCTGCTGCTGCTGAAGCCATCTGGAAAAGTGGAACGGGATTCCAAGGCCTGATGATGAGGTGAAGAAAAGTGCTTTCCCCTCAGGACCTGCCGAGCCTAGCAGTGATTTGTACCAGAGCAAATAGGCGCTTGGTGAGAGGAGCTGCTCTTTCTCTCCAAGCAGCCGTCCTGAGATTTCTTCAAGAAGGAGCCCATTCCACATTCAATAAAAACTCTGACAAGCAACACAAAGATGAGATTTATGCTTTAACTGAGGTGTTTTGTTGAATACAAAGTCTTCAAAAATGCTAACTGGTTGGTTTAGCAAATGTACATCTGGTTAACCGCCCCACCTCTGATGATGAGCTTTCCAATGGGGACCATGCTTGCGTCAACACTTGTGTATGGGGTCAGTTTAACAAGACAAAACATTTACTGCAGTGTGGTGTAAGAATACTGAACTGTCTCCAGTAGTCATAATGACCAAATGCCCTACAATCAGTTCATGCTTTTGCATTTACATGATGCAAGAACAAAAATATTCACCTTCTCCATGCCTGATTTCCTATCTTACTCAAACAATATTACAGGGATTAGAACAACAAAAAATGTGTTTCTTTTATTTAAATCACTGACAGGGTGTTTAATATGATGATTTTCTTATGCAACAATGTGGGTTTAATTACAGTAATCTCTGGGACTTTGATATACGTGCAGCTGATTGAATTAGATTTCAGTGTTGATCGCGTTGATCCATTTCATGTAGTAGGATACCTTACTATATACCAAGAAGAATTTTAAAGCATTTAAAGCAGTGTGTTCCTATGCTCCTGCCATAACAGGAAAGCGTATCTTCAGTGAATGTCAGATCTCAGATGAGTCTACTAGTTACTTTGTATGGTTTATCAGTGATGAACACTATAAGATTTATATATATAGATATAAGATTGCCTCATATAACTGTGACGTTTTTTGAACCATCAACAGCATAAGTTATGTATGGCAGTATCTGCACATCAAAAAACACACTAAACTATTTGCCGCTACACTTGTACCCAGTGTTATGTATAATATTAGATGTTTGTGAAAAAGACATACAAAGCAAACTTTAATAGTTAAATGAGTGGCCTCACATACAGTATACCAGTAATACCAGTTTACTTCACATCCAGTGACATGAGTGAGGGGGGAGGGGGGGAATTTGGGAACAAAATGTACTGTTTTGGCCTGATGCTGAGCATTTAAAGGCTTTTTCATGGTTACAAGCGCTTTAAGAGTCCAAAAACCCTATTCAGATGCTATAGTCCAGCAGCGCTTCAGCCTGTTGCGGTTGTCTTCAGCTGTTTGGGGGCCATAATGTGAGAGCTCTGGGCTCCTATCAGCCTGCCTTTGTGTCGTCCCACAGAGAGGCTCCTGTTGATGACTTATTTTGGAAACCAGAAGCACGGGCCTCTCAGCACTCAGGACAAGATGGCGAATGACGGGGCCTGGCTGTCTGGGGCTTAAGTGTGTGAAAACTGGGAGGCTGATAACAGTTTTTGGGAACACATCCAAAAATGACTGTTATTGTGACAGTTCCTTTGTTTTTTGGCACATTTGTTTTTTGTCTTCTTTTATTTAGATTTGTTTTGTTTTCCTTGGTGGAACATGCTGTTACCATGCTCAGCGGGGGATTTCCGATAATAAAATAGGAGAACATGGTTTACTATTTAGTGCAGCCAATCACAGCGCTTTCTTTATATAGTTGTTACTGTTGATGGTGTGCTATTGTGTTCCTGTATTAGTCCCACTTCACTTGGCTGCATTCAGTTTGAGGTATTGCTTGTTGTCATTGTCACTGAAAGGATGCTTGTGTGTAGCATCATGGTATATGCTAATGTGGTACCAACTGTGCATGAAACCAACATATGTAATGCAACGATTGTGCAAATTTAGTATGCAAATTCAATGTACTTTGTGTTGTTTGGGTGTGAAAGACAAATGTTTACAGCTCACGTGTCCTACAGAAATCTACAGAACTTTCAGTAGTCAGTCATATTTTTGTTTTTTACTATAAGCAGACAGTTTTATAATTGGTTAAAAAAAGACATTCCAATTCTCAATATGGACTATAAGTAGCTTAATAAGAAAGGAGCAGAATTAAATCTACTTAGCATATTTAAGAATGCTAATCCAACATTCTGTGGCACATTAGTGGCTATATTAAAGTGACATTTTATTATTTGCTTTGTGGCTGTTGATGGCACTTGATTGGAGTGGGAACAGATCACAGTATTCACTGTGGACAGTAAAGTAAGAATAAGAAATACATACTAATTATCTATGTCTTGCCAACAATGTGAAACTGAGTTTGGATTTCATACTTTTAAATCCATCCGAATCCTTCCAAAGACTTCTCTGCTGTATAATGCTTTCAGGATGTAAGACCGGCAATCCTGGCAAAGGATTTGTTTTAATCAGAAAATTCTGACTCCCTCTAATTAAGCTGGAGCAGGAACAGAGGATCGTGTAACTAAACTGCCGTGAAACACCGCCAGCTGCATTAATCTAGCTGGGGAGTATTACAAGAGATCTTATCGTTTTAGTAACAGAAGCTCCTAATTAGGTCTATTTGTGAAACTTTTATATTTTCTCAAATTGGAGTACATCTATATCTCAACTATGTATTTTGTTCCTGCGATGATTGAAAGTTTTGGTTTGGTATTGGGATTGTGAGTTACATTTTCTTTCCCATATGGCAAAGACCAATAAGCAAACATCAGTGAACTGTGTCTTTAAAGGATAGGTTCTAATTTGCCAAAGTCTGTCTTATTAGAATACTCAAATGCCCATATATACATTAAAAGTGCTATTGGTTTAAGTAAGCATTCCTCCTGACCAATCAGCCGTTCTAATGATGATTTTTTTGTTCTGTGCCCATGTGTCTGCATGCATGTTGGCATGGGTCCATGTGCACCTCGATATTAAAGGGTAACTACAAAAAAGTGACATCCATACACTCAGTTCTATAGACACAGAGCACAATTAAGCCCCGCCCACACCGGAGGGGAAAACATTTCATTGCTCTCCATTGACTTTGTATTGCGCGAAGGTGCCTCCTCGTCACTTCGGTCTTCTAGAAAACAACAGAAACATGGCTAAAAACGACTGTGTGGTGGGATGCACTACCAATGGGTTAAAGAACCCAGGAATAAGATTTTATAAGATGCCAAACTGAAAAACCGAGCCATTAAAGAGACTACAGTAACCTAGCTTGAGAGGGGACACTGATAGACCAACAGTATTGCCTTTGTCCCCTCTAGTAGACACATGGTGCTAAAATAATCCTCTGACATGCTGATATCTAATGTATTTAGCTAGCTACAGGCTTTTTGTTAGTGTTTCAGCCCTTGGTTGCACAATGTGGCGCCGATTGGTTTTTTTGGACGTGTTCTTCAGAGAATGACACAATGTTTTGTGTCGCTAAAATTCTCAACAGATGCATATTTAAGGAAATACTTGTGATGTACACGTTGAAGTCCAGTCCATCACAAGGATTAATTTCCATGGTATTATCACCCAGCTGCTCGCTTCATCACTACAAGAGCGCTGGTTTTGACTTTAATCAACCAATGTTCCGATACTTCGCTCTGCCAGAGAAAAGTCAAAGCAATTGCTATGTGACTCTTTGGAGGCTTGTTCATTTTATGTTTTAACGGGAAGGAACCAGGTTGTTGTCAGGATATTTCAGCTTCTGCAAAAGTAATTCACAGGCTACACATGGCAGATGTCCCCAGCAAACCCCTTGAAAATACAGTGTGGAAAAGGAAATACACATTGTAATGCAGATTAATAGTGTGTTATGATTAGCTAAGCAATTATCAACACAAACAAAGTGACTCCTTTGTGTGTGTTCGTGCCACCAGGGTCTCCTGCTTAGCGGAGGCTGCTTCCTCTGCTTCTATAGCAACCAGTAAGCAAAGCTATCTCTTGTTTCAGAGCGCCATTGTTTTGTTTCCCGTTTTAATCGAGAAACCTTGTGTGCCCTGCTCAATATGTTTTAAAATAACACTTTGAATGCCAGGCGAATTGTGAAGCCGTTAGTTTGCTACCCCTTCTGCATTGCTGATTAGAGCAGCGATCTTAATCGCACTTTCGCAAGACATTTCAAAACACAAGTGTTTCACAACAGATACCGTCGTATATATGACAACTATAGATTGAACCATTTCACCTTCCTTAATTTAATCATAGGTCATGATCTCAGACACTGTTGTGCTTTTAGCTGTTTCCCTGCTGAAAAGATAGATGTGATTGTGTTCCTCTACTCAGCTGGAAAGTTTTTGTTTTATGTCTGTGTTGGTCTGACATTCCTCATGCTCAACGATGAACTGTGCGGCTGTTTTGTGACCTGATTACCTTGTGCTATAAAGGATTATCTTGTCTGTTTATGAAATTATGAAATTATGAAATTGCTAAACACCTTCACAGCGCTCATTTTCCAGTGATGTAAGCATCTCCGTCATCTCTGCTCATCAAATTTCCTCCAGCTTCCTGCCCATGTTACTGTAAGTGCTGTTGCACATATGTGCGCTCTGAACATGTAACTCGTGTCTCCTTGACAACTGTCAAAATAATCGTTTATTTCAAGGTGTCAAACATCATAGACAGCCTATCTTAGGTCTGGAAACCACATAATTTGAATTGCATAATGCATAATTAATAAACAAGTGGGACATGAATAAACAACAGTGTAATTTTTAAAGAAGGTGCGCTATCTCTTGTACAATAAGCTGAGAAAGCTATAAAAGGCAGATATAAACATCCAAAATTAACTGCTTTTTTTTTTATAAAATTGAAAATGTTTTAAACAAAACAAATATGAATGAATAAAATGTCTCACAGAAACGTTCTTTCCTAAACTGAGATTTATAACACTTTGGACATCCCGACCCACAGTAGACATCTGGTCACTTAGTTGCACCGCACTCAAAGATTTGGAATTTAATATACCTTGCTCTGAGGACCACAGGGGCATAATGGACTTCTAAGGGATAAGCAATTTGCTTATACAAGGTGGAGCCAAGTTGTGTAAAGCCTGCTAGTTAATGAAAAGGATTCTATGTTCACTGCTGAATTTGATTTGAGGCCAGTGCAGCGAAGCCAGGACAGGAGTGAGATGGGAATGCTGTGGAGTCTTGATGAGATGAGGTACAGCTCCAGCAAGAAGGGTTGTAAGGAGAAAAGAGCATGGATGTATTTTTTTGCCACATTAGTGCAGGAGTCCTAGGAACAGCAATCAGCAATCAGTCCACCACTTTCATCCGTATTGAAATATCTTAGCAACTGTTGGATAGTATGTACATTTCTACAGACATTCATGGTGCCCCGAGGATGAATCCTAATGACTTTGATAATCACCTGACTTTTTTCTCCAGTGTCACATTCAGGTCGATGTATTTTTTATTTTTTTTGTTTGTTTTTTAATTGAATTCTCTCCACCACTATTGGATGGAATGCCAGGCAGGTCAATATGTTCGACAAAATGTTATTGCATTTTTGTTGTTATTTAACAGTTTCTAGTGGCGATGGAGACAAGAAATACAGGGAGAGAGGTAGAGGGGTATAACATAGGCCTACATAGGCTACTAGTGCTTTAACTACTAGCTACCAGGGTTCACCCTGTCAGATATTTTTGGTTTTGTGCGACTGCCAGATGGTACAGCAATATGGGTGGGGGTCCCACAGGGTGAATTGAAATCACGTGGATGATCCCTTGACTTTGCCTCTAGCACCACCATCAGGTCAAGTACTTTGATTCATGACCAATGACCTGGCAAAACAAATATTCCGTCAGCCTCACTTGCCCTTCGTGTTTAGAGCTAATTAGCAAAGGTGAGCGCACTAAGCTAAGATGATGAACATGGTCAATATCAGCATGTTAGCATGCTGACATTAACATTTAGCTCGAAACAATGGCTGCACACTTACATTTTAATATATTCAAATAAAATCTATGTCTAAACAAACTGTTCCAGATAATGTAACGGTGTAATCATTGTCATATAGTCATACAAGTTCATTCCAACACTGTTTTGTAACTTTGTAACAGTACTTACAGTACTATACTGTACACCTGACCTGTACTCTACATACTGGTCAGCTGTGGAGGCATTCGTACAATGCCGCTCACTCTCCAGCTGCTTTGACACTATGCTGGGTTTGTAGGTGTTGGATATTACTGAAAGTAAACTTTAAATGCTCAACACATCTCAATCATTGTATGTTTAAATGACCATTTCCACATACTAACAAGGAGAATCTGTTTACAATCATGGATGGGAGAAAATGCAGCCTGTTCATTTCTTTTCAAGGTAATAAGCCGGACGTGAAATTGTACCATTATGTTGTTTATATGATGATTTATACAAACTTCAAGAGGCTCTGAAGACTTGATTTGATTACCTAGAGGATGAAGGGGTTTCTAATTCAGTCTGCCACCCCTTTCAGTTTTGACATTTTATCTTTCTTGATGACTCTCGATGCCGTTTATGGCCATTGTTGGCTTGTGTAACACCTAACAACCTAACCCAAGTGACTTAGGGTCAAACTTCCAAGGCATTCCCGAAAAGAACTAAAGTAATGGGGTGGGTTCGGGTTCTCGATGTAGCAACTGATTGACATCTGAAATGGGAAACAGCAGGTGCTATTTCCTGCAAGGAAACACAGAAGCAAGGCCTTTGTTGCACCCTGTGTGATGGCCATCGGCACAACAAGGCAGCTGGAAAGATTTCAAAGGCGCCGTATCAGAGCCCTGCTGGTTTCATGTTCTCCCATCATCCTTTGTGAATGTTCTGACAACGGCTGCTGTAGAGACGGTTGAGGCTATACTGTAGCTGCCTCACTGAACTGCTGTTTCAGATCTATGTGATTTATATTGGCCCTTCAGTATGTAGTTGACACCTCATTTGAAGCAATGCACATTAGGTTACATGGTTTCTAGTACCTTATGTTTGCATCCCTGACATAAGATATTTGACTAGTTTTAAAGTCAGATGCATGGTGAATTAGACTACTGTTCTAACTTAGATTACTGTTACAGCGCTCAGAGAGTGTTCCTCACTGTTACAGTTTGAAACTGCTCCATCGTCTATATTGCTGGGGCTGTTTTGCAGTTTTAAGGTGGATTTATAGATGAGCATTAATAGGTTACATCTATAGCTATATAGCCCATACACCATAGTGAAAATGTGCCAAACCATCAAGGCTAGAACGGCTATGGAAACACCACATG
>JAVQJF010026285.1:0-16558 GCA_036023855.1 Gadopsis marmoratus | reverse complement strand
CCCCCTTGATGTCTTGCTTCTTCTCCTTTTAACTGTCACCTGCAGGTGATTAGGTAACCAGGTCCAGCTGGGCAGCACCTGTTCCTCTGGCTGTCCAGTGGCCTGTGGGTTTTGTAGTCTTTACTCCATGCAGGTTTGTAGTCCCCAGCGTCTCCCTCAGCCTGCCCGTCTATGGCTCGGCCTCCAACGATGTCACACCATACATTAGAAGCAGCCTACAAAATGTTTGAAAACACAGGCCTAGTAGTGCAGCAGTAAACCACTTTCACTAATGGCGTTATAGTGTTATTGTGTTGGGTGGACATGTGAGATCGACCACAAACATCCCTGCACGATCGACTCTGTAATGTTCATTTATTCAGTCATTTAGGGCTTTGTCTTTCCGCCATTTTCTCCTCTGCTTAAACTCTCAAGCCTCATAAATGTCCTCCTCCCTAATCTAAACAGCTTTCACCTTAGGTGCGCTCTTAAAGACTAAGATGCTTTTATCTTTACCAGGATCTAGTTTTTAATTGTAAGAGGAAATTTTAAGAAACGTCATAATTCTAAAAATCTTTTTAGCATTTCGTCACTGGGAGCTCACTTTGTACTTTATGAATACGCCCCCTGATCATACCAAGTGTTTTCATGTTGCTTGTTTTCTTGAAACAAATGTAAAAGTAGGTGAGAGATGACATTTGAAATGTTGACATATTTACACGGGTACGTGCAGTATGTACAGTGTATTTGTAAAACTATCTACATGTTATTTGTTAGCCCACTTAAAGTCGGTGTGTTTAGTAGAGGTGTGCGGGGAGGTAATCTTCACTAGCCTCACGATTGGATTAAATTGCAATTCGCCGGTCATCGATTCTCCATGCATCCAAAGTTACTGCACAAGGCTACCTTATTATCAATGCCTTTTTTATTTTTTATTTTTTTTAGAAAGTACTTGTAAAAATCTGAATACACCAGTCTATAATATAAAAAGCTGCATCTCTTCAGTGTGTGTATACATAAACATTACAAAAACAAAATGTAAATCCATCTGCAGTGCATTACAAGTGTGCAGTAATCTACAAAACTAAGGTTTTCACATGGGGCATTTCCTGAATGTGATAAACATCACAAACATGACTCTGAACACAGCAAACGACAGAAATATGAAATAGCATCAAACTGAGAAGTAGTTTTATAGTGTGTGTGTGGATATATCGTAGCTCCAGGGTCTTCAGCAGGTGACGAAACCTGGGCTTTAGCTATTTAAGATGCCACAGATTATGTAATAGTCTTCCCTCTCAGTGTTGGATGTAAAGTTGACAGTGCCTCCTCCATTTTTGGCTGATCAGGGGTTTTATTTTTATGTAGGCCTAATTTTATATATATCATTTAACTCCCACTTATGTTCTGTCACTGCATCGATGTGTGTGGCAAGCAACTTACTGTGGCATATCGTCTGCAGCAGTTGTTAAACTCTATTTTTAGACGTATTCTACATTTAGCATACAGTGTTTACCTTGCTGTTTTAACAGCAACACACAGATTGGTGTCTGTGCTTACAGGGAAAAGTCCATTAAAGAATCCATCTACTCTCAAATTATGGCCACCAGGTCATCTGACTGACCCGTCTCCACCTTTTCTTTTTATGTATTTTTTTTTTTTTTTTTTATAGACGACTTTTGTGATTTGGAGCAGTTTCTCAGCATAGCAACCTGTTTTGACTACTGCTTTTAAGGCTGTTACAGAAATGAACAGATATGAGGCCCAAAGCTGCAGGACTGAGCTGACTCTGCCATGAGGCAGAGAAAGGTAAACTCTGTTATCCCATACTTTGTGTGTACATACTCATCTATGTAGGTTATTGAATAGGAGATTCTCACACATTCACACAACTAACAGTTTGACATGGCAACCACAGATTGATACTTTAATATTTCGAACCGTGTGTGTGGTAAACTATAATTGATGTAAGTGATGTAACATCACTGCCTTTTCCAGTAAAAGTGAGACCATCTGAGTCTGCTTTACTGCTCCAAATGTGAGCAATGAGTAACTTTTGTAAACGTGAACTTCAGCACATAGATGGTTGTGCAAGATGTCAACCAGTCATAGAAGTCATAAAGGTTGAAATGCTGTCAGTCGGTTAAAACAAATGATCTTGTCACAAAGTTTCTAAAGAACATTGATTTAATTTGTACGTGACACTCGTCACACAGCCCACTTCCTCTCTCGCACACTGTAAAATGCAGCGCATGTGCAAAAGGCCTAATCTACAACGGGATTCAACTATTTATAAAAACTACAATTTTATTTTATAACTAATTATTGAATCTTGTATTTCCCATTATTTATAAATTTGAAAACGATATGAGCCAGCTTTGATGAAGTCAAGAAGTCATAGTGTGTCCTGTAATGGTCTTGATAGGAATCAAATTCAAGGGTAAAAATAAAATGTGTTACACTGGGGGGTCTTGCCAAAATTACAAAACAATTTAGATCTCACTGTTGGTTTGTCTTGGAGCTACTTTCTCTCAAAGAAATAATCCCTATGAAAACAGCATATTCTATCATCCAAAGTCGTTTGGGGGAAAATGTGAGCACCACACCAGAAATTTCTGTCTGTCTGGCAGAAAACTATCCGCATGGCTGGATACCACTAGATGCAATGTCTTTTTGGTACTGACCGACGTGTGTCTGCAGCAGTTTACCAAAACCTGTCAATCACCGAAAGTTGGCATCAAACGTGTAGTCAGATTTGTAGTGTAATTTAGTCTTTATCAGGGAGTTTCTGATTTTTAAAATCAATGAGAAGAACTCACGCACACTGTCTCACTTACTTCTGCAATACTTATAACATGGCTTCAGGCGGTCCAACCTTCAGTGTGTGTGTGTATGGGCAGCATCACAACACTTTCATATATACATGTACAAATAAAAGCTGTACCAATCATCCAATTACCCGATCAGAGCACTGCAGAAATGTCAAATCAAAAATGTAATTTTTTATTTATTAGCCAGTTGTAGACTAGGCAAAGATTTTGTCAACTGCTTGTTTTAGGACCCAATTTAGATTTGGGAAATTTCACTCTTCCTTTGTGGAAAAACATGTTAATATTTCTTAAAATACAGATTTGGTAGTCTGTACTGAAACCTAGGTATTGACATTATTTGTTTATGGTTGTGTTTTTTTTTTTTTTTGGTTTCTTTTATACTCTGTGTGAAATTAAGCTTTGAAACGGCTTTTAATGATGCCTGAAAAGCACTGGTATTGTTGTTTTTGTAGTGACTCTCTCTGCTTTCCTGCATTTCATTAAAACAGGTCTGACATTATTTCAACTGTGCTGAAGCCTTTATCAGTCTTAATCGCTCCTCCTGGGAAATCACTCATCCATGAACAATGTAACAATATCCTATGCAGGTGTAGCTACACGTGTTGGTACATGACACTGCTGCATATGTCTCAGCAGGGACTATGGAATAATCTGTTGTTTAACCCTTTCGCAGCCTGGGACAAATCTTTAATCGCTCATCAATGCAAGGCTGCTGAGCAAACATGGCAAGATCAAGCAGGGTTAAAAACGGGACATAAGTGTTGATGTACATTCAGCTTCATCATTTGAGTTGAGCCTCGTGGAAAACCCAAGTATTACTTAATTTGCTTAAAATCTGGACACTGCTTTCTCAACATCCCTAGTTCCTTTACTTTCTACTTACTCAAGTTGTACTCGCATCCTGTTCAATGACATACATTAAGATTTAGCAATAACACTTTCCAACATGTCACAAAATTGATTCATGTCTTTCTACAATAACATCACATACAAGAAATCAACAGTCTATTTTTCTAGAGATGGCGTCATATGTTCGTTTTGATTTAGACCAGTTTCTTCCTCTCCAGCCCCAAACCATCCCTCTCAAAAAAATAAGGATCTACCAGAAGAACGGGTCACGACAGCAGTTCCTCTTTTCATAACATTGCCTTGTAGAGTCAGATTTTGGAACAGGAGTCAAAAAAACCCATGGAAACACTTCCCAAAGATCAAACTATTAAGAGCATAGTTCCATTCCCTTGGACAGCCTCTCTGTAAGATTGTACCTGCATGAATGAGTAGCAGAACATGTTGAAACAGAACATGTGCCAGAGTCCCCATCTCTGAGGTATTTTGGCCTGGCGTGCTCTCAAAGAATAGATAAACTCACTGAAAAGCACATCAAAATGTTGAAATGAATTGGTTCGTGCATGGTGCACATTGCTGTTAAGCCAGAGAGAATAAATATAATGCATTTTGTTACCAAGGTGACCAAAAAGTGTGTGGGAAAAATTACTTTTCTATATGGTTCCACTCATTTAATGTTGAGTGCAAAAGGAATAGAGAACTAAATTAGATTTTCAGTTGTCGGTTTAGGACAACAGGCAATAAAAAGTTGTTGGTACAGAACTGTGTGCATACTGTAACTACTTTATGTACACAGCTATAACAGATTGCAGTTTCCATAATGCATTTACAAGCTGATAAGACTAACACTGTAAAATCTGGTTTATCTCAGCGCTGAGGAGACAGTGGGCTGTGACTGTAAGAGCTGTTGTGACTGGGTGATTGGTCAGGAGTCGGTAAAGCATTAGGCTTTTAGGCTTTTCATAGGTGAGGTGTCATGGCAACATGCATGTCTGACAATAAAAAGGCTTATTTTAAACATTACAACATATATTACCCAAGAAACACAGAAGTGACATGCATAATAAAATGGCAAATATTACATTTTTTTATATGTATTATAGAACAATTGTGCTTAAAGGGATTAAAATTACACTACCTTTGGCAACCAGACTCCTTGAAAAATGCTTGATTTTCAATATAATCTGCTGTTTCATCGACACAATCATGTAATCTCAATCTATTAAATAGTTGAGATGAAATGAAACCATCCCATCAGGAGTTTGTCTCCTCGCATTTGTGGTAACTATTTGGATGCAATGATAAAGCCTTCGAGAGTCTGGACACATTTGGTTTAGGTACCTTGACAGCGCTTGATTTCTACTCTTAACAAGCTGTACGAAACCCTGTTAAAGATCAGCTGTGGCTGATGGGGAAAGTCATTAGTTTTGCAAGAATTTGGTTTTTAAACAAAATATTTGCCACTAAGCTTCAAGGGATCACCAACATTAGAAGATATCAACTAGGGACCTTGAATTTTAGTTTTAACATACCATTACAGATTTTGCACTCTGCTTCATTCATTTCACTTCTTCTAAAAGGTGTTTTGCCACACAGGTGAAACATAAGCTGCCATTTTAGCATGAAAAGCAATTGGAATAAAGTTGATCCACTTAGAATGCTGTAATAACGGCATTTCAAGGTGCATATGTAGCTACAACAGTTGTGTGGTAGCATTATGTTTGGAGAAGGCTTCATTGTTTCAATTTGAGTGATTATCCCCAGTCTGTCAACACACAGGCGCACAAGACGCAAACATGAGCGTGGGTTCCCACAAGGGACTTTCTGATGACTTGTATTCCTGGGAATACCCCGCAGTGTTTACATTGTAATAAGCAGTAGACTGAACAACTGCAAATCATCTGTGCATCCTTGGTACATACAGCTCCATGAGCGACTTAACTTTATGATCATGTAGTGTTTCCTGGAAGTCAGACCTGGACTACTGGTGACTCTTCTGGTGAATCTCTGGCAAACGGACCAGTGTCACCCACTCACATTCTTGGTTCATTCCCACTCAAACCCATGCATGGGCTGAGCCTAGAAGTGTGAGCGAGCACTGCAAGATCCCAACCTGCTGCAACCTGAATGTTGGAATTTCCCTTCCGAAACGGACAAGCAGTATTCGGATACTGATGTCATCAGATCTTCATGACCAAGATTCCTTCGGTTAATATAACTTTGACCAAATGAACAAAAAAAAGAGAGAAATGGGTGTACAAGGGATGAAAGTGGCTCACAGGAGGGAACAGACACATACATGGTTTGTTCTATTATTCAAATTATACAGAGAATTCATATCCAGTACAATATTCCCAGTGTATCTGATTTGAGTGGAAAAAACACTCTTTTCTGGGTCTGTTATTGCTCAAGGCTGTTAGGTTACATTACATGATCATATGTAATACGTCCTTCATTGCAGGTCTACTGGTAGTGCTCCAATCCAGTTATTTATTATACTGTACATTGATGGGAGTGGAGGACTGATGATTGATCTCCATTACCCTTTTGTGTGGCTACATAATGAGGGAGCAGGATGAACTGGGAGGAGATGGAGTCTAGAGAGAAGAGGGCAGAAGAAAGTTACAGGGAAAAGGGGGGGGTGGAAGGAAAGAACTGAAAGTATGTGGCCAACACTTGGAACAGACTGGAAGAGAAGAATAAACAGACAACGAGGAACAGCCATTGCTCAGCAGGGCTGTGTATCAAACTGTGTGTGTTCTTAAGCGTCATTTGGAGATTTTATGGCTGGAGGACTAAAAGGAAAAGGCACAGATGGAAACGAGATACAATGGCAATAACAGACCAGGAGAGAGCGAGGGGTGGAGAGATATGGAGCTGGCTGCTGGAATCTGTCTCACTTAACATTCTCTCTCTGACATCGTCGACCACGATATACAAACGACGCTTTTGTCAGGATCAGACATCAGCGTTCTGTGTCTCTAGCGCCAAGCCACTCCTCGCTCCTATCACTGCGTCAGCAGTCCTTTGTTTCCCAAAACATGAGCTTTTCCTCACAGCTTATCTCCTATTGACAGTGGATGAACAACCACACAGTAACTTGCAGGGGTCTTTACAATGTGACGCCATGACTTGTACTTCCTGTCTCCACTGCTGCAACAATAGTGAAATGTATCGTCACGTTTGGGAATATGTTTTAGTGCACATTAGAGTTTAGATAATTCACATGCAAAATAACATTTCTGCTGTGAAAAAGATTATTCTTCTACTGCCAAGAACATTACTTCCATTTAAAACATACTCATTGTTTACACACGCGTTATTCCAATAACACTGCATTATGGATTATTGGTGTAAAACTCAATCAAAACTAAAATAAGGCCACATATTCCAAAAGGCAGCTATACATAAGACATGATTATTGCACTTTAGTCGTATTTCTTGGGTTCATTTCACCACATTGGCAACATGAGAGAATTTCCTCTCGCTCATAACAGCTCACGTTAATCATAACAAATGGTGTGCATGTGACCCAGGAATGAACATATGAGAGCTCCAAGCTGAGCTCAGTCTATTATCAAGGTAACCATGGTAAGAACTTTCCCATTTCTAAAGTGATTGGATTTCATGAGTCCACGTGGATGAGAACTTGAACACAGCCATCTAAAATTTCCCAGTTGAATACGAGTCCAAAACTTTTTTAACCTTGAGGAACGCGTTGCTTTGCTAGAGCATTGCATGGTGTTACACATCCAGCTTTAGGGATTCACGTCCCACTGGAGGCAGCTACGTGTTAAACCGCTGAGCTGCAGAGAACAACATGAAGGCTAACACCCTTTGCCTGCCAGTCAAAATGGCGTTGAGCTTGCTGAATACTCTGCAGCATGGCATGGTGTGCCGTGAGTGATGTAAACTAAGACATCTCGTGGCCTCGAGGCTATACCTGTTCAGTCTACATTAGGAAAACATAACACCGTGCCTGTGTCCCTGTATATGTATGTAACTTATGTATAAAAACAGGCACAGGTGTGTCAACCAGAGGTACAGAGAGCAGTGTCAGAGAGTGGAATGCATTTCCGCCCCCTGACGTCACCATCTGTCCATCAGATGAAGGCTCAGGAAATCAGGGGTCAATGAATCTGTGGGTGTGAAGGCTGGGGGTGAGGGATGTTTGGTAGAGAGGTGGTGTGAAATGTTCCATCTTATGGTCAAAGTGATGATTTAAAGTGTGGGAAGAATGAGTGGAAGATACAAAACCAAATGACTGTGACAGAAATTTTAGTATGTTGAATTAACAAACTTGACTTATCATCCATCATGACTTTATTTTAGTCTCATTGTATGTGAGAGGCCCTGCAGGCTTCCCATACCTGTTCCATCCTCTTTCATCAGCTCCACTTTTGCACCTTCCCTTTAGTTCCCGTTTTTAAAAAACCTTTCAGCTAATAATCATTTCCTAGATTTTACTTGGAAAGAATTGTGAAATTTGGGGGGAAAAGAACAATAATGGCAACAATGCTGTTGTGCTTGGTAGAAAAGTTCAATTGAAACCCAAGCTAGTGTGAATTCATTATTTATTAACTTCCAGAAGCTTAGCTCTCCATATAGAGGTTTTTATAATGTCACAGACCACTGAACGCAATCACCATTTGCACAAAATAGCCACACTTGTTAAGGACATTTTTACCTCTTTTATGCAATTGCAAACTGCGAAACAATTCTAGTTGAGTGAAGGATCAAAAGGTCACTCACCACAGAATGTTTAGCAAGTGGTTTTATATTATTACAGGTTGCAAAATAGTTAAACTGAGAATTGCCCACTGAAATGTTCCCATCTTGTTTTTGCGAGACATTATGCAATATGTTCTTCACCAGCATTATGACGAGGTATGTGAAAGTAATGGAGCTTTGAGTGTAGCGTTTCTGATGGTTGGTCAGGACTATTTGGGGAATTTCCACAAACTCACTGGATACATACTATTAGTAGCAGTAATGTACAGCACACAGGACGGTCTGATTGCCCCTGACTATAAGTATTTGCCTTGTTGAAAATACCTTTAACAACACCAGCTCCAGCTGCTGCCAAGTAGCTGACCTGTGAGCTCTCTGTTCAGTGGGGGGGAGGGTCAGAGACACATTTGACTCTGGGACTATCTGTGCATAGATTATTTCTGTTTTTCCTGCATCAAAAGTAATGTCATGATGACATGAAATACTATGCCAATAATCCAATCAAGCTTTTTGATCAACATTTGCTGCATCTTTATATTTCAAGAAGCAGTAATGGCACTGTTTGAAATGGTATGACATTGAAACATTTTTTTAAATAAAATCTGGCTGGAGGATAATAATGGAAATTACATCTAATTGATCCATGTTAAGGGGTTGGTCTTATATGGTTAGCTCATATTTTTGTGTGTGTAAATCTCAAAACAGCGTCCGTCATTGCTTCAAAGGCAGAAAATACATTTAACATTAAAAGTGTCAGCACTCACTGGGAGAAGCTCCAGACAGCATCTTTCCCTGATTCAGTCTTGGGTACAGAATTGCTCTTGTTTCCACAATTTGATTGAACTGTCTAATCTTGTTAAAACTGCACAAATCATAAGGAGATGAGAGAACAGGGAGGCCAAAGTGGCTTCTTTATCCGGTTGACGTCATGATGATGTTATCCAGCTGCCCTTTGCCATCTTCCATCCCCCCAAACATGTCCTTGTTCCTAATGACCATGAGCATTGCTCTGAAGTAAACAAGATATTCACTGATAAAAATCAGTAGCATAGTGTGATTTGCCTATTGAAAGCATACTCTTTACTTAAATTGCATTCATAAAGAAGGGGACATTAGATTAGAGGAAAGAAAGGGGTTTTACTCTTAAAGTAATAGACATTTTGGGAAAAAAGAATGAAACTACAGCGAAGCTACAGTCAGAACACTGTTAACTTAGCAACTGGAAACGGGTAAACCGCTAGCCCAGCTAATTCCAAAGGTAACAAAAACAAAGTTTACTGATTGACACGTTATATCTCTGTATTTTAATCTGTATAAAAATGTGATTTTACCAAAGTAACTTGTTACATTTTGGACAGCGCTGGACTAGCGGTTTCCCCCCTGCTTCAAGTCTTTATGCTAAGCTAAGCTAACCATCGCCTTACTGTAGCTTCATGTTTAGTGGTGTCGATCTCCTATCTCTGAGACCACACCAAGTAAGGGAAGCACACATGAGGGGTTAACTAAAAGAAAGCAAGATCAGAAGAGATTAATTCAGTTTAGCAAATGTCAATTCTAACAAATGAGACTGGCAGGGAAATATGCTTCCAGGCTAACTAAGATCCAGACCGACCAGGAACCAGCAACACTGAAAGACCAACATTCAACACCCCTGGCAGAGGCCACAAGGCCGTCACACTCAGCCAGGAAGCGAATAAGTGCATTTGCTGAAATGTTGACCTATTTAAGATCATGCAAATGTAAACTAAATAAATTCGTCTACACGACATTAAAATAAAAGTAAATGCTAAATCTTACTTGGGCTACTTTTTACAGAGTCACAGCTTCTGGAACAATACACACACGCACACGCACGGTTGAAAGTCAGCCAGTCAGCTGTTGCTAATCATGACCATCTGTACCATAACAAACGGGGCCTTCTCACGACACCTACAAAACACACACGTGCACACACACCTATGGGAGTGACTGTATGGGCTGTTGTTTTTAAAGAAAACAATCTTCTCGTGTCTGTTTTAATTAAATAAAAAGTTTTATAAATGGAGTTTTGCCCCAATATTGAGATGCACAAAAAGGGAAAATGTGCTTACACCAATACTGCACACAGTATAAACTGTACAATATTCTGCCAGCGGCACTTTTTATATCCGGTTACTGTTTACACAGAGGAACACATAACCAGTAATGAGGTCAGTTCCTCCTCAGCGGTTGTGAGTAGGGTTGAGTGGATACCACAGACTATGGTCGGCTGTATTTCCGAAAACTACATCAGTCATTTTGAACACACTGTTTTCCAAGTGAAAAACACTGTAGATGGAAAGCTGAAGTTGAGACAAAGATGATTCTTTAACTTGCCCATATTACTACTCCCTTACTAATATTAATGCATGTGCACACTATATTATTGTGGACATGGTCTGAAATGTTTTATGGTGTCAGTTTTTATAGTAAAGCTTAAGCAAGCTGTTTTTCCCTCTTTTTACACTTTTTTACTGTCAGAATGATGAGACATTCATCTAATTCTACTTAAAGTGACTGAATATTTTTATATTAACAATGGCTAACCTACATATACAAGCATGTTGTGCTTGTGGCCACAGTGGTCGCTGCTCAGCAGAAGTGACATAGGGTCGCTTTAACCTCAATATATTACAGTGCAATGGATGGCTTGCTACGCCACACAGTGCTGCAGCACTGCAGGTCAGGCCCATGCTATACTACATACTTTGATAATGCAATGCAAATATGTGGTGATCACATGTTCAGTACAGCAATATAATTGTCTTTTTAACTTCACTCATTTATAATTGTAAAAAAATGTTTTTCTCACCGTCAGACCCGTGAAGCCAACCACGTCGGGGACCAGATGGCGGCAGAGCGGAGCAGCAGGATGGCCAGGACCCTGAACCACGTGGCCCTGGGACTCGGTATCGGGGTCTTAATCCTCTCCATTGTCTACGTAGCGGTTGTGTTTTCTTTGGTTTCGCACTAAATCTGTATCAACGTCTTTGCCTTATTTCTAGTCCCCATTCTCCTTCTACATCAGGTAATCGGACCACGTTAGGAACATTGCTGGTCATCACGAAGAGTTTTTATTGAAAATGTGTAGCCCTGAATCCATCTGATTGGCTAAAAGACCAACAAAAAAGTTATATTATCATATTATTGGCCATTTATTGTAAAGAGACTGCAGAACCTCTTTACATGCAATCAATTAACGCTGTAGACAGTAATTATTACAACATTTGCTTTCTATACATCAGAAATCAACAGTTGTTGTTTCTGAAACGCCTTTCAACTTTGATGCCTTAGGAGTTCAGTGTTGCTCCACCACACATGCAGACTTCAAGTACTATCCAAAGAGTCTTATGGTTCATGTTCAAATAGCAAATGATTTCAACAACGTTTGTAATGTAGTCAGATTTCATCATGCGTTCAGATGAGTTTTGTTCACTTCTGCATTTGAAAGAGATTTGTCTGATTGTACAATGGGTGAAATATTGCTGCCCTTTCAACAGAATTGCTATCTGTAAATATGCACTAACACCCTCTAATCCTCTTAAAAGTACGCTAACACAATATTACATTTATAAAACTAACCAAGGATACTCACAGAAAAAATATTTAGCTTGAGCCTGTTTGTATATCTGATCTGCGAGTGTACGCATAGAGAGAGTGTAGTCCTCTTTTTCCAGTCATTTTTTTTAATTGCACAAAGGTCCTGTACTTCACTCCAGTTGAACAGGACTGAACAGCTTCTCACAAAATCAGAGACCTAGCAGCAGTGGAGCCAATATGGCCGACACAGCCTGTTGCTCTCCCAGTGGCTCTTGTTCGCCTTTTTGAAAGCTGTAGTGTTATGTATCACTGGCCTGGTATTTGTCATGCAATGTTCTGTGTTATTTTCATAATCAAAGCTGAAAAAGTAAGATTTCACTGTATACCAAATTTCTTTATAAATAAAGTTCAAGTATATTGGGAGAAAAGAACACGTGTTGTCTGGTCTGTTTTTGATGATTCCTATCTGGCCTGTGCCAGAGCCTAACAAGGTTAGTCGCAATACATATATCTTGCTCCTACAACAGAATGGACCAGTGCACCAGATGGTAAATGTACATTCTGTAAACAAGCAAATGTTTCCTTATGGACTTTAAAATATTGGTGCCTCAAGTTATAATTCATGTAACCGTGCTTCTGTTTTATAAATGAAATATTTAATCTGTTGTAGTTAAAGTACATCTGCAATCCCATCTCCACTCCCCCCTGTCTGTTTGCATTTGTCTATTAGCCTGGGTTGGCGTCACAGAAGGCTAAATTGGAGCTGGGACAGAAAATTGATCATCTTTAATGATGTATGACGTACTGTACAGTATTCTGAGGAAGACCACAAGACCTGTGGGTATATTAGGACAGTTTTCACTTTGCTAGTTGAATTTTCCAACAACTGTTTTTAGATATTCAATTCATGTGTGTGGGATATAAAAAGCACAAGAGTGGTCTTAATATAAAAAAAAAAAACATTTATTTAAAACGGTTTTTTTGTGCAGGTATTGAGAAATCTTAACAAGCGTTGAATTTATTTTCCCAGACAAAAAGCCTTAGAGGATATTAAGGCTTCAATTTAATTTACAAAGGCCTTAAATATATTCTCCGGCCTGCTGTAGGCAGTAATGTTAGTTAAGGAATAAGACGGTCAGTGTGATCGTGTGATTCACCAGTGGATTGTTGATGTAACTTGCAACACCCTGCAGCTCTCCTTTTCCCTTTTCACTACAGGCACCCATTCGTTTGGTTTCGTAGGGTGTCTTAAGTTCATTCTTTCACTTACACCACGGACTATACGGACATCAACACCCCACACCTTAACAATCCTTAATTGTCACATTTATTAAACCAAATTAAATTATATTTTTATTAAAATGTTATGGCGTGTCTTCTGTTTGCTGTGGCCTGAAAGCCGGGTTATAATAATAGTTATAACAGTGGATTGTGCTGCAGGAGGCCATTCAATCTCGTTTTGGGGAGCTTCAGCCTGCACCATCAGACCTGTAGAAAGCACCACTACTAATGCTTCTACAGTAGCTCATTGCTTCATAATGGGCAAGTATCAATTTTAGCAAAAGCTTAAATTGGTTCTAATTTTATATTAATTAATCAATTTTCAGCTGCTTTTCAGGGACCAAGTTGTCCTCATTGTAATTATATCAGGAATTATTGTCATATACGGTTGGGAAGCACTGAAAAAATCAATACATTTTTAGAATTATTCTAATACAATACATAAATTCTAGGCCATAACGTCACTAGCATCCTAGATTTTGTTTTGTTTGTCATATTTGGTATATTTATATTTAGTTTTGTTTTCATATCCCCTTTGGACTGCAATGTTAGTAGGTTCAATGTGTTTGTTATTGCTGAGCTGGCCGACTCTCGTCCGGCACGTTTCATTGCAATGTTGACCCTGTGTTAAACTGCATATGACAATTAAACTTGAAACTTGAACTTGAACCTAGTGGTTTTCACTTCTATTTTCTATTGGTTGTCGGGATTTTTTTTTTGTCTTCCTCTTTCATTGCCAGTTTGTGGTGGGTGGGCTTGTGCTTGTTTAGGATCTGTCTCTGCTTTCTACCTCTGAACGTAGAGAGACATTCTGAAAAGTCATAATCTCTTTCTAGTGCCAGACAACATTGTGATCTACTTTGCTGCTTCCCAATGTTCCAAATTGGTTTCTTGACATTGCCTTATAATTTGGTTTCCTTTTAATGGTGTTTGGGAAGCAGTGTTGTTGTGAGACAGGGTGCCTGAGAGGGGGCAGCTAGTCTCGGCACCAACTGACATAGGGGACTCTTTTCTGGGCTCCGCCAGAATTTAAGGTTTTGAATGTTAATGGTAAGTGGGCGTCTGCCTAATTCTGCTCTACATGCTTTTGTTGGTGTTTTTCTGTGTACGTGTAAATGGATCTAGAAAATTCTGAACGTAAATATTCAGCTGGATGTTTGTCCTAGCTGTGATGACTGAGTGGAGCTGATGCTTCACTACGATGCTGTGACATGTTTAATCGGGGAGGACTTAAACCTGGGTTTAGTGACAGATAGATCAGGGGAATGAGATGTGGAGCCGGTGGAAGAGAAGAGGGCAGGCACAGGGAAGGTGAGGCTTGCCGAAGATGAAGGTGGATGGTAGGCTGCGGGCGGGGGAAGGCGAGGCTGGTGGAGGAAGAAGGCTGGCAAGACTTGACAAACAGGTCGATGTGAAGAGTATCCAGGAAACAGACATGCATCTATGGCACAGGAAGAACTTGATCCGGTGGATACGTGATCGGATCTAACTAGACTTCAGACTACAGAAACATTACTAGGCACCGAGGCGCTTGCTACCACGTATAGTGGAGCAACGATCTGCCAGTGAGTGGATTGCAAAGCGGTCAGAGAAAGAACTGCTATGACTTCAGTACTTCAGTAGCTCCACCCCTATGGAGTAGTAGTACAGGCCTGGAGAGAGAAAGGAACATTTGGGAGACATTTTGAGTTAATGTGTGCCACAGCTGTTACGGTAAATGTTTTGTCTCGCTCTCCCGCCCTCACTTCCTCCTTTTACTTGCTCTCCCACTTTCATCACTTTCTCGTCCTGACCATTCCTCCCCCACATATGGATAAACTCACTGCCAAATCTTTATACTATCCTCACTCATCCTTCTTCTTTTGCCCTCCTTACTTTACCCACTCTCTGCAGCTGTAAAACACTAACCCCGTCCCAGCCTTTCCTTTTCATCCCCTCACTCTTACATCTTCTCTCCTTCTGCCTCACAACAACTTCTTGTATTCCTCCTCTTCTCATTATGTTTTTGTCGTTTCAAACTGGCCTATTTTCTTACAATGGCCTCCATTCTTATCCCTCCTAAGGAATTTCCCTTTACAAAGCCTGACATGCAACTTGATCACTGACACATATACTGGTGACGTCTTCTGGCCTTCACTGTTTCCTTGGGCACGACTGGAAGAAGAATATTATGTTAATTGCTTTTTCCCCCTTAACTTTTTTTTCTCCTACTTGCAACTGCAGTGTACTTATAATTCTCTACATGCTTCTCTGCAGCCATATCATCCATCGCCAGGGTAACCACAGATTCACGTGATAACAGTGGAACTCGAGTGATAACACTGAGCTTCAAAACTGCCACGTTTATTACTGTAACACACTGGCTCCCCATTTACTGTCGGCTTGAATGTTTCTCCTGTTGGTTTTAAATATTTATCATCAATTATTTGATGTTTGATACCAGACGTCTGACCGGGGTCAGAACACTTTCAGGTTAACCTTGTTCTTTTGTCGTAGCTACAGTTTTTGCCATCACCCTAACCCTTGTGAGAGCTTTTTGTTTGTGACCAGAAATTAGCCTCTGGTCTGTTGGCTGCTCAAACATGTTTCATTTTCTCCTTAAAATGTCTGCTCTGATTTGATTTGTTAATATGATGAAGCAATGCAGCTGGGTTGTTTTGGGCTTCTTTTCATGTACTAACAACTTGTTGCGACAACTTGTACGTGCTTTCTCTTTTCAGGGGAACATTTTACCTGCGGAACTCACAATGGATCATAGCTGGGATCATTTGTAATTAAAGTTAAGAGTGTTTAAGCCTGACCAGGCACATATTCATGGGTGATAAGTTAAAGTTAAAGTCAAAGTCAATGTCAACTTTGACAATTACTCAACATGTGCGGTACACAAAAAGGGATCGAGATAAAATTTCCCACAGTCCCGCAGTGTACTTTAAAATATATATAGTAAACAAAGACTGCTCAGTGTAGGCACTTAAGAAAAATATAATATAAGGTAAAGTGACCACAGTGCAAGATATATACATTTAGTGGAGGATTGATAAGATATTACAATGTGCAATCTAGTGCACCCCACTC
The DNA here is from genome assembly GCA_036023855.1 of Gadopsis marmoratus. Lineage (NCBI taxonomy): Eukaryota > Metazoa > Chordata > Actinopteri > Centrarchiformes > Percichthyidae > Gadopsis > Gadopsis marmoratus. Next base: position 257 of record JAVQJF010026285.1, on the reverse strand, counting down.
TGGAGCACGACACTCTGGAGGTGTCTTTCATTTTGACTTCATCTACTTTACTGGTGGATTCATTATAATTAGTGTTTTCTATTTGTTGTGTTTTAGCTGCCTATTATTGCACTTTATATGTATATATTTCTAACTTCTGCGATACACGTCTTCCTCTTTCTCTAGCTCAGTGCAGTTGTTTTTAAACATAAAGCCAGAGCTGTTTCCTTTTCTTTCCCCAAAACAATCCTTCCATTTGTGCCATCTGCCTCCATCGC